>RDPX01000469.1:121307-172006 GCA_003991215.1 Morbakka virulenta | reverse complement strand
ATCAGTGGCTCAGGAGTTCAGGACTGAAGGCAGAGACTGAAGGCTTTATCATTGCTGCGCAAGACCAGAGTCTACAAACTCGAAACTATCAAGCATATATCCTTAGAAATGGCACAGATCCAAAATGCAGACTGTGCGATAAACATACTGAGACGATTGACCACATAGTTGCCGGTTGCCCCATACTGGCCCCAGGTGAATACACTAAGCGGCATGACCGTGTTGGCCAATATCTGCACTGGGGTATATGCAATCATTATGGGATTAAAACCCACCACAACTGGTATGAGCACCATTCAGAACCAGTCGTGGAATCAGAGAATGACACCATCTTGTGGGATTTCCCTGTGCATTCAGACTGCACTATTCAGGCAAATTGACCTGACATCATCATTAAGGATAAAAAGAACAAACTGTGTACACTAATTGATATGAGTGTCCCCTCTGACAATAATATTGCAGTTAAGGAGTTTGACAAGTTAAGCAAATATAAAGACCTGGAAATTGAAATACAAAACATGTGGAACTTAAAAGCCATGACTGTGCCAGTCATAGTCGGGGCACTTGGAATGATGAAGAAGGGAACTGAAAAATACATCTCGAAAGTGCCAGGCGAACATAAGAAATTCAAAAAATCGTCCTTACTAGCACAGCTCACATTCTCCATAAATTTCTCACAATTTGAATTTTATCTCCATTAAACTTGTCTCGTTCTTTTTAAAACCTTTACCCACCTTAGGTCACTGGGGTGACTCAGTGAGTAATTGTACATATTGCAAACCAAAAGAAAATCTTATATAATAATAATGATAACAAGCAACAGTATCACAACGATATCTGGTGAAAACTTCCTGTCAACTAATGATGTGCATAAAAGAGAGCAGGGTTTTTTTTAAATTAACAATCATATGTAAACTGGTTTTACCTTCAAATAATATTAATGTAAAAAAGACAATATAACTGTCTTCTAAATGACAAAATGTGGTCATGTGATCATTGGTATAATAATAATGATGATGATAAAAAGCAACAGTATCAAAATAACTAGAAAATGTATTGCTTGCAGAAGCCAGCATAGTCAAGTTTTATTTTGATACTAAGAAGATATTTTAATATCTTAAAGTTTGGGAAAAACTCAAACCCCTGGTGAAAACTTCCTATCAACTGATGGTGTGCAAAAAAAAGCAGATTTTTTTTTAATTTAACAATCATATATATGAAAACGTGACACCAAAAGCCATTTATTAACTTGTGGACAATGACAACACATAAATTATGACTGGAAGTCGATGACCAAAGAGTTCAATCAAAAATAATTTTCAAAAACTGGTTTTACCTTTAATTAAAATTAATGTAAAAAAAACTGTAATATTGACTTCTAAATGACAAAATGTGGTCATCTGTTTATTAGTCTAATTGCATGACAGCTATTTCAGTCAAATTTGATAGATCAGTTACACAAAATATACATCATTCTTCTTTTTCATCACTAATATCAATTAAACAATTTTTAAGTGATAATGTGTATTTGTTGTATCTTTTATCATTATTGTAAAAAACAAAATTGACAACAGGGTCTTATACTCTAAATATTTAAAAAGCTATTCTTCATTAGTAAGCTAGAATTGGTTTGCTAAAAGTATAGTAAAAGTACAAGTATATCAGGGTACATCCACAAACACACAAAAAAAGAAGTACCAAAAAGTTGAAGTCAGTTTGTGGAAGCAACTTTCAAAAAGGAAGGAAAAAAATCTAAAAAGTTCACTTTGGACTTTAAAGCACTTCCTATAAAACTGGAAAAAACAATTTTATGGAAGGAAGATTCAAAGTTGGTGACACAACATCATCCAGAACCAAAGAAGAATTATTAAGAATTCAATCAGTTACTTAGTAATTCAAATAAAAGTTTAACATGTGCTACAAGATTCACTGAGGATCATTTTTATTAATTATTTTTTAAGTCTTTGATATTATGGATACTTTGCTTTTGACAGCTAACTGTTAAATTATATGCTATTTACTTTAAATGTTGAATTTTTGACAAAAAAGCATAAAGTTTTGTTTTATATATATATATATATATATATATATATATATATATATATATATATTAAAAATATAAATNCAAAGTTGGTGACACAACATCATCCAGAACCAAAGAAGAATTATTAAGAATTCAATCAGTTACTTAGTAATTCAAATAAAAGTTTAACATGTGCTACAAGATTCACTGAGGATCATTTTTATTAATTATTTTTTAAGTCTTTGATATTATGGATACTTTGCTTTTGACAGCTAACTGTTAAATTATATGCTATTTACTTTAAATGTTGAATTTTTGACAAAAAAGCATAAAGTTTTGTTTTATATATATATATATATATATATATTAAAAATATAAATACAAATCAGAACAAAAACGTTTTTTGTGATTATAATTCACAACACTCTTCAAACCAGGGAGCATCATGCTTAAATACCAACAATGACATAATAAAACAGGGCAGCTAATAATGGTGATAGGTCCATGGGCCTAAATTTTACAATTTATCATATCCACCCCTAGAGTTAAAAGTTTACAAAGCATTGGAATATGTATACAACACATGCTAGCATGTAAAACGGATGTTAAACCAAATATGATGATGATGATGATGATGATACACATCCAAAGAATGTTTTCAAAGATAACCACTTTAGTGGTAATAAAAAAAACATTCTAAAAAACATTCTACTTACAGATTATATAACAGAGTATATTCAAAGCCCCCTGAAAAATGGTCAAAAGCTGTTGATTTAATATAAGTTAATACTTCCTCTACTATTTACTGACAGCCACATAACCAAACAAACACCTCTGTACATACATCTGTGAACTAACATTCTTCTAAGACACCATTAAATCTGATCAATTTATAAATATCTAGTAAAACTAGTGCTAGCTAAAGGTAACACCCAGAAGCTGGGATCCCTACCAAATGTTTGGGAAAATTAGTATTCTACTTTCAATGTTATAATTAGAAAGTTCAAACAGAACCCAATACAAACACTATCACATCTGTATTGAGGCTCTTGAAAGTAAAACCAAATAGTAATAGAAAATATAAACCTGCCATTGATTTTTTTAGGTTTTAAACATCAGTTTCTCCCACTTACTGGGGCTGAGACAGTGCTCTTCAGAGGGCTTTTGATTTGACAGAGAGGATTTTCTTGGTTGGGTGACCTTCCTGATGCCAACTAATGACTTTTTCTTTTGGTAAAGTTCCTATGTTAAGTCTTTTTTCCCACTTGGGAAATAGAACCCAAAACCTCTTGGTTATGCTACAACTGCACTAAACATTAAGCCACAGCTCCTCCAATAGTCACAAGAAAATAAATATTTTAAATGACCTGGCAAGTCAAAACAACATTCTGTACCTTATTGTTTAAATACTGAAGATTGCTTTGGCAACTATCTCTAGTGTAAATTTGTAAATAAACAGCACTAAAAATGTAAATAATGAAAAAGTCTTACACAGCAAAAAAATGGTCAAACTAGAATCCTGCTTTTCTCATAAAAAGGGCATTAAGCAAAATCCAATGACACGAATGACCTCAGTGATTGTGTGTACAGCAAGTAAATGTTATTATACACATTTCCTTCTTATAACAGGTACACATCCATAGTGTGACTCTCTATGATAAATCTACAAAACACTGGAAAGGGATTGAAACCTATCAAAATAATTTTTAATTGTCTGAAACAGATTTGACTTCAGGATTCATATAATACAAGGTATATTGGAATATGTACCAGATGTACTGCATCTACATTGTCTGAACTGCTTAAGTGATAGGTTACTGCAGTGTTCTATTTTCCATTAACATGTTCTCCATAAGAAAAAAAAGCTAACCTCTTATTCACTTACAAAATCATGTTTAGGAGGTTAATCATTGTAGGTGATCTATTGCCTCATAAGCAAACTATAAAAAAACACAAAATGGTCATTTCCTAAACAGTTTGAATTTTGTTTGACTTGACCAAAGATACAAAAATTCAACTTACATCTTTGATCCTTTTTATCAAATATGCCATAATGATAAAAATCCCATTCTCTTGGCACTCCACTAAGTTATTTGCTAGCTAGCCAACACTCTATCATTTTCAATTCACACAAATAACTTTCCATAAATATTCAGGTTTGAATTACTTTGTCTAATGTTAAACTCTATGCTTATATTCAATTAGTTGTTTCTGGCTTTACAGACACAAGTTTTACATGGCAGGAAACTGAAACCAATAACAGCTTGATAGAATTAAACAACAATGTTAAAAAGTCTTCATGTGGACATCTATTTGTTGTCCATTTCCTATTAAACCTACCCTATATACAGGAATTTTAAGTCCCTTTGCAGTCCCTTAGTTAAAACTTAAAGAATACAAAGGATTCAATGGAACAAAGATAAATCCAATTTTAATCTTGGTACTTAACTGTGTGTTCACAG
Organism: Morbakka virulenta; assembly: GCA_003991215.1. Lineage (NCBI taxonomy): Eukaryota > Metazoa > Cnidaria > Cubozoa > Carybdeida > Carukiidae > Morbakka > Morbakka virulenta. The sequence continues at coordinate 167,521 of RDPX01000469.1, read as the reverse complement.
CAATTCTTATCATCTTATGTCTTATACAAAGTTAATCCTTTCTATTAGTCACTTTTGGTTATGAATTCATCAACCTAAAATATCTAGTTAAGCATAACTTTATGCACTGGCAGTTACATAATAATTTTCTCTCTGTACACAACCAAGCAAATTTAGATACCGATTAAAAAAGAGGATAAAAGTTATAGAAATAATTCTTGCAAAATATGCAAAATTAATTGTTAAAAAAATTGCATGCAAACAATTACTAATATGAAAAAACAAAAATAGTTCCAACATGTCAAATGAGATTATCATAAAATACTGAAAATCAAAATGCCATGTAAGAGAAACTCTTTCTATATTTGCAGCAGCTTGTATTAAATCACAAAATGTGTTGTGAGACTATGTGAAATTGTGGCTGTAAATAAGTGCATAAATTTCAAATCCAGATTCTTTGGTGTTACCCAGTCTGCCAAAAAATCATTTGCTATTAGCAGCTAGATTAAAACAATTAATTGTTTTAAACACCAGAAAACCAACCAATCATTCCCCCAACCTCTGCAAATGTGTAGTCAAAATCCACATAATATATATATATATATCCTTTACACACTTGAATCAATAAATGTCAACTATTAGTACCCTGCAGTACAAGATGTGCAAAAATAGCTGTTTGCCCATCAGTGCATAAACAGCTAATATCTTTCATATACTTATTCCTGTTCCTTCCAGCAAAATATAACAAATTTGTGGTTAAAATTACTAATACCCTTGTGCCAAATTCTGGTAAACAGTTTCTCTATATTAACTGTCCTTAGACATGAAATACAGAAGAAATTTTATGCAGGCAAGTGTTGGCTCATGAACAATGAAGGGCTATTTAGCTTTGCACTGCAAACACTCAAAAATGGTGACTCCATAAAAGCAATGACTGGTGAAATATCTTAGGCCATAATTAAACTTGTTTGCTTTCAGACTCACATAAATGGAGCAGCTTAGTTCTATTTGGTGCTCAGCATTCTGTAAAGTTCATTGCTAATCTTGTTGAAAACCATACTCAAGATAGGTTAGATTTTGGATACAAGCATCACTTATCTGGTAAATGATTTGCAAGCAACCCTTCTCTCTTTTTTTCATGGGTAATGCTGCAAAATATTTTAAATATATAGAAGTTTCTCTGAGCAGAATATGTGCTGTAGATGTTATTACCAATTTTTAACTGTTCCATGAAACATCTTATGCTCCCAAATCGTTGTCAGTCTCTACAAAACTATTTAATCACAGTGTGAGAGAGTCTATCTTACCTCTAAAATTGAGTCTAGTGTAGTACCAGTCTTTAAATATTACACTATAATGTGTTTCAGGTGCATCAGCATTAGCCATTTTTCAGTTGAGAGCACAGTATTTATGAGGTTGATCAATTTGGGTATGACAATATACCTGAAGAAGAAAGCTATCATTTCAAACGTTCACCATTGATTTTGGTCTTCTCAATTAATAACTGACCTATCTAAGTGATGACTAAGATAGTATATATGTGCACTGGTGTACCTCACTGAGCTCTACCATGTTGGGTATCCAGTACATTTTATGAATTTTTAAGTTGCTATTTCTTTTACACTTCAAGGAGTGTCATGAATTATCTAAATTTATTTGTATTCAGGATGAATGCTAAGTTTTCTGAATACCTTTTTAAATAAAGAATTGCAAGGTTTTTGTCATGGGCTTTAAAGTTATAAATGTGTTTCTTTCTGTGGGTACAGACATGTCAATGAGCTGAAAAGTTCTCTCTTTTTTGTCCCTTACTACTATGTTAGGCCTGTTATCCTTGATTTCTTTGTCGATTGGAATCACTAGGTCCAATAGAATAGTAGTTTTGTTATTTTCTGTTACTGTTGTTGGTTCATGTTCATAGTACTTGTCAAGTACTTCAATTTTATAGTGTTTACAGACTTCCAAATCAATATTGGCTGCTGATTTGTTGTGCCTCTGTATGTATCCTTTTTTTGCCAATTCTGCACATTGGGTTAGTGCTATTTTTCAATATATTGTTCCAATGGTAATTAGTTTTCAGCCACTTTTTGTAATCATTATTTGACAACTGATCCTGGGTAATCTTTACATGCTGGTTTCAAAAATGTCATTATTTTCCCCCTAATGGGTCTCAGTTTTTTATATGGGAGTTATATGGTGCATATTTTGCAAAACAATGTCATTTTTAATACTTCAAATAAATCAAACACAAATATATAGCCTTGATTTATTCTAATGATATGCACAAACGGGTTGTATTTACTTGCAGCTGTCCTGAAACAATAATTTATTGGCTGTTGATACATTTTATGAAACCATATTCAGATGTGAAAATGGAGTTTAACAGTGAAAATTAAGGAAATTCACACTATTAACATACAAGTATATGCAAATATATTTCAAAAAATGAGCTGTATGCATGCTAGCATATATAAAGCATATAGAAATAGGGAAAAGAATGTCACTTTATGGTAGGAAGCTTTTTTTTCGACTTTGTCTTGCATGTTTCACACTTGGACAGTCTCGCTTTATTGACCAACAGTAGTCCTCCATTATGTGGACATCCCATCGGCCTTGGTATCTTTCCTCCATTTCTTTTATGTCCTGGTGGAACCTCTCCACCTTGCTCATTGCTAACATCTCCAAGGTTTTCTGGGAAGACATCTAAGTGACAGTGTAGGAAATGCATTTTGATACTCATATTGCAGCCAAGCTTATGAAAGCAAATCAGCAATCAGGCTCCTGCAGTTTGGAGATTTATAATTCCCTAAGAACTGCTTGGTAACATCTCATTGCAACACAAAAAGAAAAAAACCCCTGATAGTCACATAAAATACCTCAAGAAAATTTTGATCGGGAAACGAAAGCTGTCTGTCCGAGAAAACTGAAATGCTTTAGTGGTAAGCTAAGCACTGTTTTAGCACAACAAATGACAGTATGATTATTTTTTTTTAAAATAGGAACACACATTATGGTGTCTACTTCTTAGAAAAGCAAACAAACAGAATGATTGGTGGCAAAATAATGCACAATCTTCATTCTCTGTGAGCCACTACTTGTGTCTGTCATGTAACTTGTACATTCACCACTTTCGTTTTTTGTATTTTATGTTGGTAATGTCTTTGTGCATGAATTATATTGAAAATGTTATGCTCCATATAAACATTTTTGTTGTTTTCTGAAGAAATATAGCCAGTCTCTTGGTTACAATAATTTATTGCCTTGTATTTGACAATTTATTTTTGAATATGCCTGTGTGTGAATAGTAAATGGCTGTAATAAATACAGTGAAACCTTTCTTGTTTGGTTTAAGCTAAAAGCAGTATTTTTCTTAACACAATAGCGGGGGTTCAAGCCAAGGCTAAAGAGTCCCCTCCACCCATGGGAGGATGTAGCCCCCACTTGATGTCAACCAAGAACTTTGTGGTCTTAGGAAGAGATTATACATAATACACCTTGCTTAAGATTACCTGGAGGTAACAATAGCAAGGGGTGACCTCATTCTTCCATGTAAAAACTTGACAACTGGTTGCAGTTTAATGTCATGCCTGGGGCATTTATTAGTTATTATTATTTCTTCTGAATATCACAACTCTTGTGATGGTAGAGGTTGGTAAAATTGACTAAACATCAACTAAACATGTGGTTACACCAAAACATTTACAATCCTAATGAGGAAATCAACATCCCATTAATACAGGAAAACAATAACAACTGGTATACTGCTATTGTGACAACTGGTGCTAAATGTTTATACAGCAAAGTGTGGAAAGGACTGAAAGGCTTAAGAATTTACTTAAGAAGGGAAACATCACTCAAGCTCAAATAAACAATGGCAAACTGCCAATAGTTTGCCAACAGCTATTTTCAGTCTATTTTTGCATCTGTTCAGCTTAAGCCATCCATGATTGATCCCATAATTACATCCATTAACATTTTAATTTATGAATCCTTTAAAGATATGCAAATACAAATAAGAACTTCAAAAGGGGATTCCAAAGGAAAAATCAAGATCACAAAGTAAACAAACTGAAAAATTGACTTAAAATAGCATTTAAAAAGTAATGCTTTGGTCATTAAAGTCAAATATCTTTTCTATTTGCTTCACCAAAAACCGAATTTTTCCTCAAAATATATCTTTTTCCTAAATCCCTTACTGTATCTAACAATGATAACCTGAGCTCTAAAAACTTCTAGGATATGTCAAGTGTATGCTGTAAAAGAGCTTCACGATACCACCAACATTCTCTGAAGTCTGATGCAACAAATACTTTTCAAAAATAAATAAATTGGCAGTACCTAAAAAACACTTTACAATTCCATCATGGATATCATCTTTTAACAAACATGTGCACCCATTTAAGACCAGTCCTTCATCATCATCATCATCATATTCGGTTTAACGTCCGTTTTACATGCTAGCATGTGTTGGACGTAACTAAATATCACATCAATTATTTGTTGTATGAACTCATCTGCCTCACCCTGTCCACTACATAAAATACTAATAATATGCTTTAAATAATGCCCCTATCTATGGTCTTTCATCATGAAAATCCTTAAAACTCACATAGATTTCTGGTGGAGTTCCTCCTGAATGTAAAAAGGGCTACACAATTTTAATACATAACAAAGGTGACACCAATGACCCTTCTAACTTTGTGCAAATTTCTCTTTAAATGATTCCATTAAAAGTTTTTACATCCTGCTTGCAAGACTCTATATTTGAATGCCTGAAGGATAATAACTTTGCTGAAGATTACTTGTAAGATCTTGGGTACTTTAGACCACTGCAGTGATTGGTCAGGTGATAAACAAAGCTTGCACTAATCAACACTCCCTTGTCATTACTTTTTTTAGACCTAAAAATGCTTTTGGTGAAGTTCACCCTACTTCAAAATAAACCAGTACATTCCTGACCAAATTAAGTCTTTAATCACCAGTCTTTTCACTGAATTTTACAATATTTATCACAGATCATTTCACCACTGAAGCCATAACAGTTTATTGTAAGGTTTTGCAAGTTGCCTTAGTCCACTACTTTTAAAAGGTTTTTAACACATTCATTCAATACATTAAGGCAGAAAAATATAACCTTGGCTTCTTATGTCACAATAAGAATGACCACAGGCTCAATACTGTACACTGGTTTCAGTTTGCAGGTAATGTTGCAGTCATTACCAATGGGGAAAGAGAAACCAGCTCCTCTAAACTTTTTTACTTGGTGGTGTTAATGGCCCAATATGATCATAAGGGTTGATAAATGGGCCACATTCAGTATTGAAAAAAATTCAAAACAAGATATCTTCCATTTCAACCCAACATTGTTGTTTATAATGAAAAAGTACCCACCATGGTCAAAGGAGTTGCATATTTAGGATATTACTATGCCTATGAAATAAACAATAAATGTACAAACCCAACCTGTTTGTTTTATAACATCTTCTTAAATTTATTCTTTATCTATTCACCCAAAACATAAAATTTTGCCTCTGTAATGAATTTGCTCTCTCAAAGGTTTCTTGGCACCTCACTGTTTCAAATGTTTCTAAAACTTGAATGCAGAAAATTCCAATAACTTGCTCTCTAAATATATATGCTAGTGGCTTGACCTGCCTGAAAGTGCACGCTCATAGCTCCATTATACTTTCCAAAAATCAATTTTAACTCAAACTGCAGCTACCTACCACAAAACTTCTACAGTGTCAACAGTAATCTCTAATGCTCTGAAGCTCTCACCAAATAATAATATCCAATCATAATGGAAAAAACACAAGCAATAGTATCAATATACAATGTAATATATATAAAAACACAAAAAAGTTTTGAAAGCTGTGCAGGCAGCACACAAGGAGCATTTACAAAGTCAGCTTAACTCTTAAGGTACCATTCTCTCATTTCTATTTGACAAAACCACTTCAAAATAAGACAATTTTTAGTCTGAAGTTCAAAGTATGCTACCCAGAAATGTCTTTCACTTTACCATTTATTCTTTGAGTAATACCCTTGCAACTTACAAAACTCAATCCAAATGGAACCTTAGTCTATCTTCTTTTTGGTCTTTGTGCTTTGAACCAGAAACCCTTTTTCATTTTGTCACTGGCTATAAAACAGAGCTTCCAAAAGGTGGTTACAATTGGTGATACAATCCAGCATTATAGTTATTATCAGGAGCTTTCAAAGCTTTTAAAGGCTGTATCATATGGTGATTTCTGTCAATTCTTATGAAGTCCAATAAGTCCCCATGACACTTTCAGACTCATGTTCATACTGTATCTCTCAATGATCTAACCCATTTTTCTTGCATAACTCCCAATGAACTGATTTGGCTATAATCTTGTGTCTTGTATTGTATTCCTTTTGAGCAAATGCCTTACAATGGGCTGTGATGTAAGTTACTGATTGATGATAATGCCTTCTTTATTGGCTTGGTCAACATTATATGGAAGTCTTGCCTGGATATCATGATCACTTTGCATTTGCTAATAATACAGTATAGTACCTTAAAGTGATCATTTTTGGTCACTTTCTGGATGGTGTCACTACATACTTACTACTTCATAAAAACAACAAAATATTATTGATGCAAATGTCCCAATGTAATGTATTTAGAACACAATTGTACCTTCTTCTGTGCTCCTTCTGCGTCAGCCTACTAGAACTGTCATTTATATGATGAAGTTTTATCTTTCTCCCTCCAGATTTGGGGCTTTCTGTCAACAGGTACTGTCAATTTTTGTTTCAATATGATACTGTGGCTCCCCTTTCCAAATTTACTTCCAATACCCCATTGCTATTGGATCTACGGACTCATAAATTGTTGCATTTCATGATCTTTTCCATAAACACTTCTTTCTTATTCCAGCTTTCTTCTGTTTGTACTCTTATGCATTTACTAATTCACTGCAACCCCTTTTTCGTTTGGGCAGTTGAGCTACATTATACACAGGCATTGGGAACAATGCCATGGTAAGTATGACTATTAACATCAAAACTAGGTTTATTAATTGATACAAAACAAAACCATTAGACTGCTTTCTTATTTACTTTGTTGAACCTAAGGACCTGGATAGAAAAGGCTGTCGGAAATTCCCTCCTGCATCGTATCTGTCAATTATATTAGTTCTACAGGAAGCTTCCATATTTTGTATTGACCTTTGATAAGGCATAAACAATATGCAAGAACGATTTTAGGAAATAAATTTTGAGTTTAGTTAGCGGGCATTAAATGGTTCAAAGGAAATAATCATGCTGTGAAACGTGGTGGTAAATGGTTTGTTTCCCATGTTTAATCAACCACTATTGCTTTGTCAAAGTCAGAGGTGAAAATAGTCCTGCACGTTTCAGTATGATATTTCGCCTAAGGGTTCCAAGTGAATATCAAAGGTTTGTAATTTATATCTGAAGGCACTGTTATATTTTTCGTTAAAATTAATGGTATATGCCCAGGGGAAGTTATCGTATAAGCATCTAGGCATGTAGTAGTCCCATGTAAAATCTTTGTGCACAACAAACTACAGTTAAAGCTAATTTGACCTTGAATAAACAGTTCAAATGGGATGACCCGATAGGATACAAGTCAAAACAATTAAACCATTACGTTCCAGTAGCTAATATGGCTCTAAAATTCTTGTGGTACCACAAATACATAAAAAAATTAATGGTCAGAAAATAAAAAACAGAACTTTTTCAGCGCTGAACAAAGAAACAGATTCAACTGCAAACGAATGAGAATTTCATGTACCTCCATTGCCTTTTGAGTCCTCAGTCTTCGCTGCTGTTTCTCAGCACCCATGTCGGGTATTGTCATTGTCGTCGAAGATCGATCCGTCAATAACAAACTTTTCTCGTGATATCTGTAAGTATGGGTTTTCATATCTCCGTTCCGAACCCTGTTTTCAAATTTATCTATTTGCCGCTTCATCACTTTACCATTTTCCAATGCTTCCAGTTGTTACAAAATGAACCATTTGTTGTTTGGAATGAGTTGGTGGAAAATTGGCAGTAAATTAACAAAGCGGACAAACAAAAAAAGCAATTCTAATTAGTTGGAAACACAAATGCTAACCACAAATCAAAAACTTAATTATAAAATCTTTTAAACATCCCTCTGATCGTTTATACTCCCATTCAAGTCGCACATCCATGTATTGTGTTGCGTCCTATTTTGATTGTTTTACGAGTTGTTTCCATCGATGAGCTGTTACTAGGAGTCTGGGGCGAATCTGCACGCGCTGGTGCTCTAGAAGAATTGAGATACAAATATTAGTTTGCAACCGGATATTTCAAATTTGTTGGACAAAGAATCTCCTTCAAATCGAATAAACTTTCATTGGAAATGCCAGAGACGTTAGAGAAGTGGGAACGGATATCCTTTCCAAAATACCTTGGAATGTTTTTTATTCTTTAATAAGGATACTGTTATCATTTACAGGAGGTAAGAGAAACGGGAAAAAAGTGGAAAATCAAAGAAGAGAAAGGAAAAAACACCAGATATAAAAGATAGCTAATCAACCTTAATCAGTAAGTAAGAGGTCGGAAGAGAGTTCCAAATCTTTGATGATCAAAGGTAGAGAAGCAATATTTGTTGTAAACTTTTTTCAAATAGAATATTCGAAAGAGCAAGGTGTGCAGACCGCTTGAAAACTTTAAAACAAGGAACACGAGGAGAAAGCTCCCTGGGACAATTCTCAAAGAATTGCCTGTGAAATGAAGAGAGAGATGCAACATCAAGACTGAGAGAAAGGAGGAGGAGGTGACAAGACACAAAGGATCAGATGATGTCTCCAAAACGATGTTGAAATCGTTCGAGAAACCGGAGAGGAAAGCCAGGAACCAAAGCCCAAATATGGTAACAGTTCTATATGCAATTCGTACCTAATGTCTTATAGATATGTGAGCACAACAACGAATAAGGCCTCCTCGTCGGCGCTGTGCGGAACGTATTGGTTATATACGAACGAACTTATTCAAGTCTACGAGTATACTGTCTTTGTGAGTCTTCGACTTCAAACTTTACACCCAAACATCTACAGTTATGATGCAGATCCTGACTTCGACATGGACTTCTGTAAGCAGGTATCCAGCTACTGCTTACGAAGTATGTTTAGCTGGAATTTGACGTCATATTTCTACATTTACATCTGGAATTGGACGTTACTTATATTTCAATCTGGAGATATTGAACGCAACCCGGGACCTCGTCTGATTGATCAACATCCTGTCATATGTGCTGTCTGCAACTAGAAGATTAACAGGGGAATAAAACGAGACGTCGCGCCTACTTGTGCTGAAGCTTATTGTAATTCGCAATGCCACCAACGATGTAACGGACTAACAACAACTCAAACTCGTCACGCTAAAAGCACAAACAAGATCATACGCTGGAGATGTCCCTTACACAGCAACGGACCTACCGAGATACTTTCCACTGATCCAGCTCCAACGAGATTTCCGGTAGTAGCTACAGCCGCTGATCCTTCGAACAACAACACTCGACCATCCACTGCTGGTATATCATGCTCCGTGTGCCACAAGACCATCCAAGCCAGGTATGCAGCTTCCGCCTACCACTGTTCTCATCCATCATGTTCAAGTGTGTGCCATCTTACAAGAACCTGCAGTGGCTTTATCGAACCAAGACGAGAAGTAAGAGAACGCGTCCTAGCTACAAGGGAATGGAAATGTCAACAACACGATGGCAGGTGGACGCAAGAGAACCGACCAACCACACGAGATCAGCTACGTTCAAACCCACCATGCATTAACGAACTTCGAGCTCAGGGTATGACTTTCGCTGAAGCTAAAGAGTCACGAGAACGTTGTGGTAAATGTTCAGCTGTTTTACGATCAAATGCTGTTCCGGTACGTTGTAAATCATGCGGGAAAGGTTTTCATCAAAAGTGCAGCACTGGCCCACACAGCAGCGACCGCGATGAGGACTGGCAGTGTCATACGTGTACAGCAAAGAAACGCAACAATACAAGAGCCGTTCCTTCTCAAGATCCGAACCGCCTGATTTCCCAACCATCACCAGGTACTTCTCGTCAGCAACTATCAATTCTGCAGTGGAATGCCGACGGCATCAAATCAAAACTCTACGAGCTTCGTCACCATCTACTTCATTCACCTGTGGACATCTGCGCAGTGCAAGAATCAAAGTTACGCCAAGCAGACAAGACGCCGATCATTGAAGGGTATGCCACACTTCGCAAGGATAGGAAGGTTCTGAACGGGGGTGGCCTACTATTATTCATCAAAAACGACCTTGTCTTCGAGAAGTTACAGTCTACGGAGCGAATGGGACTCGAAATACAGACCATCCGTATATGCACAGCTCGAAACAAATGGCTCCACCTGCATAATGTATACCTACCAAACACTGACACCCAAGTTACACGATTCGATCCATCAATGATTGCCGTTAACACTGATTCCATAGTCGTCGGGGACTTTAATGGTCATTCAGCACTGTGGGATCCCGTCCAACCACCAGATACTCGAGGTGATGAGATTGAAGAGTGGGTATATGACCAAAACCTTCACATCCTCAACAACGGGTCACCTACTAGAACAAGCAGAATCACTGGCAATGTCAGCTCTCCTGATCTTTCTATCAGTGGTGCTACATGGTCGACCAAAACATCATGGAAGACTACAGAACCGATCGGCGATTCTGACCATCTACCAATCTACCTCGAAATTTGCCACTCTGTCCGGTACCAACCAGTTCTGCCGAAACAAGCTAAATGGAAACATCAGGGAGTTGACTGGGAAAACTTTGGGAAGATTGTTGATGAGCGCATGCGGGAACTGACAGCCGAACCGAACCTGTCGAGACGTCTAGCCCGATTTACAGAAATCCTGACTTCAGTAGCTGAAACACATGTTGGGAAGACTAAACCTCGCCGCAAAGCCAAGCCGTGGATGACACCGCACGTCCGAGCAAAAATACGCACCAGAAACCATCTTCGGCGTACTATTAACAACAACAGACAAGAATGGATCGAGGCCTGCCGTGAAGCCAATGAAGCCATCATCGAAGCAAAAACAGAAAGTTGGAAGGAGGTACTTGAAGGCGCCATGACCAACAGCAATGATCGGGACATGTGGAAAGTTATAAAGGGTCTCAATGGTACACCAGAAGCTAATTCACCAAACGAGGCCATGTCTGTAAATGGGAGACTGATCACCGACGCTAAAGCCAAAGCCAACGTCTTCGTCAATCATTATGCCAATGTCAGTAAGCATAAAACATCTACCGCTGGCCGAATGCTTAACCGCAAATTGAAGAAATGCCTCGATGCTCCCTTTGCCGACGACAAGAGCTGCTCTGACTTCTCCATCAAAGAACTAACGTCCGCAATCCAACGAATAAAGAGGAAAGGTGCTGCTGGTCCTGACAACATCCCACCACCATTCTTAAAGGCTCTTGGACCGATCGCTTTACAAGAACTTCTCGCCATCTTTAATGACTCGTTTCGACATGCTGACTGTCCTCGTGTATGGCGAGTGGCCATTATCATTCCAATCCTGAAAGCTGGCAAACCACCAAGTGAAGTTGCATCGTACCGGCCTATCAGTCTGACATCATGCGTGGTGAAACTTCTTGAAAGAATGATCGCCAACCGCTTATTCTACATTGCAGAAACGGGAAATCTATTCAGCAGGTTCCAAGCAGGCTTTCGAAAGGGTCGTAGCTGCGAAGATCAAATTCTACGAGTTGTCCAAGCTATTGAAGATGGTTTCCAAAAGAAACCTATGAACCGATCTGTGCTAGTTCTGCTTGATTTCAGTAAAGCCTACGACACCATCTGGCGTGAGAAACTACTTCTACACATGTTCAACATGGGGATCCCGTCAAGTCTCATCCATTGGTTACATTCCTTCTTGAACGACCGTCGAGCCCGCGTCCAGCTCTTCAATGTGTTTAGCAACAGCCGCTGTTTCCGTCAAGGGTTACCTCAAGGTTCAGTTTTGTCACCGCTACTGTTCCTTTTCTACATCAACGACCTGGCAACCAAACTCTCCGACGAAACTGTAAATGCTCTATTTGCTGATGACGTCTCGATCCTCTCCACTGCTAGAAAACCTGCCGATGCAGAACACATCGCCCAACAACAAGTTGATGTAGTATCACAGTGGAGTGCCGAGTGGAAGATCAAACTTAACGTGGACAAAAGCGAAGTGTCAGCCTTCTCAACCTGGACCAACGACAGCAAATGGGTACCAACTATCCACTTACAAGGAGGGACTATTCCATTTAACAGCACTCCAAGATTGCTCGGTGTCATCCTGGATCGCAGTCTGACGTTCAATGCGCACATCAACAAAGTCCTTGCTGATACCACCAACAAGCTACGAGCAATGAAGGTCGTCGCCCATTCCACCTGGGGCTGGCGAAAATCTATCCTGAAGACAATGTATTTCGCCTACATCAGAAGCAAGATGAACTACGCAGCTCCCGCATGGCAACCCTGGATATCAGCAACTAACATGACTCGCCTAGAGTCTCTACAAAACCGAGCTCTCCGCATTGCTACTGGCCAACTAGTCTCAACACCGACTGAAGCTCTGCATCTCGAAGCCAACGTACCCAGCTATTCGACGACCAGCTCTCGTCTGATCTTGAAATCTCGGGAAAAGACTCTACGTTGCCCTGCTGATCATCCAAAGCGCACCGCCTTCGAAAACAACATCGTGCAACGTGTCCACTCGCGCCAACATTGGAGACGAAAAGCCAACGAGCTAGCTGAGGCTCTACCAGACGCCCTACAACATCGTCTGCAGACAGAACTTTTCACTATCGCTCCGTGGGACCTTGACGTTTCCCAACACTGTCAAGTCTTCTGTTCTGTACCAGGTATTGCTAGCAGAGATGACAACATGGCCACAAAGACGGCACATTGTACCACACAGATAAACACAATTGCAGCCGACTTTACTATCTACACCGACGGTTCAGCTACAGCAGGTTCAACAAACGGGGGTTCTGCGGCTGTTATTACGCAAGGATCAGCCCAACATCCAACTGTTATTAATACCATCAAAAAGCGAGGACGTCCTTACACGAGTTCCTTCGAGGAAGAACACGCAGCTACCATCTCTGCCCTACAGTGGATCGCCAATAATACAACAGCCGATAAGAGCATCCTCATCTGTACAGACAGCAAATCCTTGTGTGAAGCTCTCACTGGTAGGAACCCAAAAGTGGACGAGATCAGACTTCTGCTAAATTCAATCTCAGCAAAAGTCACTTTTCAATGGATCCCTGGTCACTCAAACGTTCCTGGTAACGAACTCGCCGATAAAGCAGCTAAAGAAGCCACCGGACTGCCTCCTGATACTGTTCTGCCGATATCCATGTCTAGTGCCGTGAAAGTCATCAACGATGTCATCAAAGATCCTGACATATCCCACGAGAGGACGAAAGAAATCTACAAACAGCACCGTCCATCCCTCGACGAGAGAGCAATCAATTCCCGTAAAGATGAAGTATTATTGGCTGGATTACGAGCAGGTCACCATCCGGCCCTACGCGCATATCTCCATCGTCTGGATCCTGACACCGATCCGACTTGTCCGAAGTGTGAACAACATCCACACATACTTCAACACTGGTTAATTTCATGTCCAGCACTGGACTGTATCCGACAACAGATGTTTTGTCACCATCAAGGAAGACTTGAGTGGCTTGCCACTCAACCTAAAGCAGTATTGGCGTACGCTAGGAAGACACTAGTCGACTTAGACGTCTAGCAATTTCAAATGGCTAGCCCGTACACACACAGAGAGATATGTGAAACGGTTTCAGGCTGAAACAGCGACGAAGCAAGCATAAAAAAGGGGGGGCAGGTTAAAAAGGGGCACATGACCACTCCCATAAAGTTCTTCCAATTTGTTTGTCACATCTACTTATATGATCTTTGTCACTGTTTGGCTGAGATGCTCGGAGTTTTTGAAGTAGTTTCCTGAATGAACGTAAACCACACTGCTTATAATCCGTGCATGAATAACACCTGTCAGCACTGTGTCCATTATGATTTCCTGTTCATTCTTTCAACACAGATGACTGACAATGACAAAGTCCAATCCAGAGATCATACAAAGTTGTGAAAACAATGCTGACCATCCTCCTCTTGGAACGCCTTGATTACAATTACCGTTTTGAGCATGTTTTGGGATTTATTTTACATTGAGAACTTGGGTAAAGGATTACACAAAAAAGGGCACTCTTGGGTTTGGAAAGGGCACTTTTGTTTAGTGTGTATAAGTGAGAGGGGCATAGCCCCTCTGGCCCCCTGCTTCCTACGCCCCTGGGTTGAAAGGAACAATGTGTTGCTGTTCCGACTGTCTACCATGCTTGAAAAGATTGTCAAACTCGGTATTTTGCTCACGGTAATGAAATAGCGGGAAAACGTGTTATTGATAAGATATATTTGAAGATCTTTTAAAACAACTAATTTACTTACTTCTGGCCGTTAAAAGAGATTCCAAGAAGAACATTTTTGCCCCAACATTTACGACCTGTGGCTATGGTTGATAGATCATCTGGAATAAGACCAATGTCTCTAGTTAACAAATCAGAGATCTCAACTTCCTACTGTTGGAGGCTTCCCACAGTACAAGATCAGATACAACCTCATCTTTGGTATGATAACAAAGGGCAAGAGAGCGTGTTCTTCATTGCATAAGACTCAAAAGTCCTTGCCTTTTTTCATTTGTTTAGGGAGATATAACCTTCATACCCTATCCAGTTTTCTGCATCTATTCTATGCTAGAGTTTTGTGAATCTCAGAGTCCTTATCTACAAAAGCAATATGAGAACCAAGCTATGAAAATCAGTGACTTGCTTCAATGATTTTCCAGAAAGTGCATGGATAGATACTGATATGAGCTTCGTCATATGGTCATTGCAATAAAAGCCTACCCATGGCGTTGCAACTTGCAGTGCATACAAGAACAACTCAGCGTTTCTTATGTTATTACTTGGAATAGCAAGACGATGTCATAGTCAACTCTGTATTCAGGAGGATATCCTGAACTTCTACGTGGTTCTATTTGCTGACCTTTGGAGTTATTTACTTTAAGCAATATATGTATAATGTATTCTAACATCCTAATGAATAATATAGGGGCAATGTAACTCCTTGGAAAACATTTGCTACTATGTTAAAAACCTAAACCATAGTAAATAGTCAGAATATTGACAGGTTTTGTCGCTTCATGGAGCACAAGAAAGCAATAAAGAAATGCCTTTATTTTCAAAATACTGGTGTAATGGCACCACCTAAAACAAGGTAGTTGTCGTAGCACACGCCATCAGAAAATTATACCAATATAGTGCAAGATTCCATTTCTGTGTGATCATTCCATAAAAGCAGTCTATTTTTTACCTGTTTTCAACTGTTATTTCGATATAACAGTAATACAGTTAGTTCCTCAAGTATTGTGGTGGAATATAGTTGGTATCGGCTTTGCATCTCACATCTTGAATTGGTCAAGATAGTGTCTCTTCCACAAAGAAAAGTTTTCAAAACAACCTATATAGTGATTGATAAACCAAGGAGTACAAAAGAAACATATTCTACCGCCTTATAATTTTAACATCTATGCTCAGGCAATTGCAAGATGTGCATCCCCAATTCGTGAAGGAACTATCTGAATAGGTGAAAGGAGAATCTGTAACATTTGTTGCGCCGATAATAAAGTACTAGTTGCAGGTTCAAGGGGAAAACGTCAAAGTATGCTAGGAAGTGTGAAGACTACAAGTGAGAACGCTAGTTTGTACCAGAGGGAAACAAAAACTAAACAAATGAAGATTATCAGCAAAAGTGAAATTCGATACATAAAGGATTTAATCCAAAATGGTGGAATAGTAGAAAATGTTGAAGGACTTAATTTTCTTGATATGACTCCAGCAATTACGAGAACAAAAGGGAAATTCGAAGAAAACTTATAGCAAAGAATGCTGTCATTTTCTAACTTTTGTATCGAAGGATGGATCAATTTCACTCACTTCAGAGAAGTTTTAATCTCCTGTGCAGATAGATAGCCAAGTTATGCTTTAGTCGATGGCCAGTAACAATCTGTATGTAAGTTGTAATTGAATTAATTTTTCGTTTTCTCTTTAGGTCATATGTATCACAGACGTGTAAAAATTGATAACAGTTACAATGGAACATAAAGTTGTTTTGTTATATCAAATGTCCACCTGAATTGCTTAAATACTTTTTAAGCAATAAAGAAGCCGTCAGGTTTGAAACATACATTACTTTCCTATTTACTGTTAAGGAACTGTAGTATTGTAACTTGTTGGTACTTTCCGAGTAGGTCTCGATGTCTCAAGTCGTGTTAGGAAAAGATTACAAATACATAAATCACCTTATTGTAATCTAGATACAATTTTTGTCCCACAGTAGACCTTTTTCAGTTTAATTCAAGAAAAATGCTTTTTTGAGTACATGCTACCAGCTAAAAATCTATTAGATATGTTTTCTTTTCTTCGTGAAGAGTACATTTTGCAGGAACCCTCAAGCTCAATTTGATTAAAAAAATAAACTTCATTAAAAAATAATGATTTAAAAAATAAACTGACCTTGACAATTCCAATTAAGAAGGAAATTCAAACTTTGTAAGAATTTATCAAAAACAAAATTAAAGGTATCCTGGAATTATTAGAAGGAGAAAACAAATGCAACTATTTAATTTAAATTTTTCAAAAGAGTTGTTATAAACAAATAAAACCAAAATCTATACATACTAAAAGGTATACAAGATTATTATTTATTATTATCGTTAAAAGCTGTTTTTAGCGCAGGCAGATATTATACCGAGTATTTGTAAGAGAGCCGGTTACAACAAGTAGTCAAAGGTCTCTCACATTCTTTCCCTAATTCAGTACTCCAGTACCTTTCTTAAAGTCCTTGCTGTTACTAATAGTCTAGTTTTGGGGTCAGTGTTATATCTATCTGTATTCCTAGTTTCTCTGTGTACTTTTCAAAGTTCTTGGTTATGCTTCCGAAGGCCCCTGAAACTATTGGAATCACTTCAACCTTCTTAGGACTCCAAAGTCTTTGAATTTCTCTTTTCAAGTCCTGGTATTTTTCAATCTTTTATTTTGTCCCCTGGTATGGCAACATCAACAATAACTGCAGCTTTTGCAATTTTATCCACAATGACTAAATCTGGCATCCTTGCTTCAATAATATGATCACACTGAATGTTCATGTCCCACAAAACTTATGACTGTCATCCTCTATCACTATCTGAGGGGTGTGTTCATACCATTTTTCAGTTCTATCGAAATTGAGTTTGCCACAAAGCTTCCAGTGTACTACTTTTGCAACATTGTCATGGCGTCGTTTTTACTCCTTTTGAGTTAGCTTTTTACACTCACTCACCAGGTGGCTTGTCGTCTCTCCTCTTTCCCCGCACATTCTACAATTAGGGGAATCTGCAGTCTTGTCAATATGGAACTTGATATCATTTGTTCTAATAGCTTGCTCGAGCTGCTAATATCAACGCCTCGGTGGTGCCTTAAGATCAGATGCTACTGCCCAACTCCAAGTTTTCTCCTTATCAGTAGACTCAATTTGATCTCTAACGAACTTTCCGTACATCTGTTTACCGCATCAGTTGCCTTTTCTTTTCTCTGCAATTGACTTTTTAAAGTCATCTTTATCAACAGAGGTTTCATGCTCAACAATGCTAACGTATTTCACTGCTTGTAGCAGTGAATCTTCAGAGTTCTTGAGGTAAAAACCTATACTACTTTCTTCGCTTCTAACTGTGTCTTCGCAATTCATTAGTCCCCTTCCACCTTCACGCCTACTCATATATAGGCGGTCAACATCACTTTTTGGATGGAAACTTTTGTACATGGTAAGCATTTTACGTGACTTTCTATCAAGATCTTTCAATTCGTCTACTCTCCATGTCAGTATTCCTGACCCATATCTTAAAACTGCCACTGCCCATGTATTTGTTGCACGGATCTTATTCTTACCATAAAGCTTTGATCTCATTATCAGTCTGGTACGCCTAAATATTATTTGACAAATTGATCTTTCATCTCTTTTTCCTTTACCTTATCGTACTCTAATATCCCTAAATACCTGTACCATCCTCATCAATTGTCTTCATTACCTTTCCATCTGGGAGAGTTATTCCCTTACCACTTTTCTTATCAACCTTACTCTTCTTTAAAATAAATACACGACACTTTTTAACCCCAAACTCTATCCCAATATCCTCACTAAACATATGCACTGTATTCACGAGAGAATCAATTTGGTCATGGGATTTCCCAAACAATTTCAAATCGTCCATAAACAACAAATGATTAAGTCATGTGATCTTGTCTCCAAACTCATAATGAAATTTAACTTTTCTTAAAATCAATGTCAATGGTACCATACATAAAACAAACAATAGGGGTGACAAGCTATCACCCTGGAAAATACCCCTCTCAATATGTACAATTCCAAGTGACGTCCCACCAGAACTTAGTTCTGGTTTTCATTTTTTCATACTGTTAAGTAGGAACTATTTTGTGTTTTCAGCCATTCAAAACAATTCTGGGCACTCATCAATCCAGTTTTGTGGGATCATATCGTACGCTTTACGATAATCGATCCAGGCCATTGCCAGATTTGTACTCCGTCGCTTACAATCTCTCAGGTTCGCCTTGTCTAACAACAACTGGTCTTTAGCCCCCCTACTACTTCTCTTACAACCTTTTTGTTCATCAGAGAATAATCTTTGCCCTCTAAAAACTCATAAAGGTGTTCGGATATAACTCCAGTCAGCAATTTCCACATCAGTGGAAGCCATGAGATTGGTCGGTAATTATCAACTGCATTGCCTTTAGTGGTATTTTTCTGACACAGGACTGTTCTGCCCAAAGCTAACCATTCAGGTACTTGCCCATTCGTGTTTAAGATCTCATTAAACTGCTCAACAATTCGTTCATGTAACTTGGATAACCTTTTTATCCAGTACCCTTGGACTTTATCTAATATATTTAATTTTGTTAAAAAGACAAACCAATACAAATCACCTTGATTAGTGAGGTTTGTAATTGTATGTGTTCAGATGAAAAATAAAAATAAAAAGTTTCCACTGTTATTATAATAAAACATACTTTACAACGTATGTATACTTCAGTCATTTGAATATGCTGTGATCAAGCTATGCCTGAGGCTAAGTCATGAAAAGAGTTCTTCTTAGTAAATGTGCAGTTCCAAGAAGCACAATCTTCTGCAGTTCCTTGATTCTAATATTACCAGGTACTTATTCAACACATCGATTTATTTCTTTTCTAATAAGCCCAAGAGCTCCTATTAGAACTGGAACCGCAGTCATTTTAGTGTTCTACATTTTGGTGATTTCTACTTCGAGATCTTTGTATTTTGCAATCGTCTTTTTTGTTTCTTTCTGATGGTTTAGCCATATCACTTAATGTACATAAACTCTTCGATTTATTTTTGATTGATTGATTTCTTTGCCTGTGTTAATAGGGTCAATATTGTAAAAAAATTTCCTTCAGAAAGTTTGTTTGGTTTAGTAGCAGAGTAATAGTAGTAGGAGGCGGAGGAGGAGGAGGAGTATCATTAGTAGTAGTAGTAGTAGTAGTAGTAGTAGTAGTAGTAGTAGTAGTAGTAGTATCATTAGTATTATTATTAAGACAATGAAATCACAAGAAGTTTTTGTAGACATAGATAGTTTGCTAAACCCGTCAATCTTAACCGGCGAAGAACAGGAACCTGACTTTGCCATGGTTAAAGGTGACAATTTGTTATTATTGGAACTTACTGTTGGCTTTGGAACAAACACAAAGAAAACCTTTGACCGTAAAACTAAACGTTATAGACAGTTACTTGTTAATCAATCAAGAAAGTACAAGGTTTATTTAAGCCCTAGTGTAATACTGAACGACAGCACAGTCCTATCTAACTTTAATATCTTTGGTATCAATAATGAGACTATGAACTTTTTGATCAAAAGAATAATACACGTATGAATAAGAACAACCTATTATATATTTAGTATGGGTAATAAAGAATGGGAAAATCCAGAACTTTTAAGTTGGTGAAAACTGTTATAAACGTCTTGAGTAATATGCCAGAGTCGGAGAGTATTACTATAAGAAAAGGTGAAAATATGTAAATGTTTTGTTTGATAATAAAAACCATGTGAAGTTCTAATTATCATTAGTGTTTTAAAACAGAATTTTAACTTAGACCTTACTGGAGTCATTCCAAAGATTTCGAGTTTCAGCAGGCCACTGATCAAGAGGAAATCCAGGGATTCTATTATCTAGGGATTATATTTAACTTTAAGTAGCATGCTGGTATTGTATGTTTTGGCGCATTATGGTGGAGGAAGAAAGAAACAATTAATGCTCTCTGTTGTATGAATTTTAATTGTGACCATTCGTAGTATAACATTGATTTATGGTAGCTTAAATTGATTGCTTGAGTACATGTCTATTTTGGTACGATATGCCTCTTTTTGTGATTTATGATTATTTTAATTTGCTATCTTAACTGTATTTTAGTGCGATTTGTCAACATTAACTGCAACCTGCAAATTAAGAATTTTCAGGTTATCGATATAATTGTCTGACTTTTTGTAACTGAAATTTTGTAGTGTCCTTTTATTTTCTGCTTTGAACTTTGTAAAAACAGAAGGTGAGACTCCAATATTTTCGCAAGTTTGGCTTGTTACTCCTGCTGAGGTGCCTTGTGGCCAATGTCAGAATACACAAGGTAGTGTCATCATCATAGAGATTGATGAACAAAGCCATGCTACCAGGAAGATCATTGATGTAAAAAAGGGAAATTGTTGGGCCAACAATATAACCTTGGGGGACGACTGCATTAATGAAAATACTGATTCAGTGTGATATGCGTTTTACGATCAGAGGAAAAGGACTGAATGATTTCAAAAACCCTTTCATAAGTATTATAACCTAAACGTTTATGAAGCAAACCAGAATGTCACACCGTAGCATATGCCTTGAAAATATCCTGAGCCATAGCACAGTCTTTACCAGACTTATTCATTAAACTAAGATACATTTCGTGATTAAAGTCGGCCACATATNAATAATCTTTGCCCTCTAAAAACTCATAAAGGTGTTCGGATATAACTCCAGTCAGCAATTTCCACATCAGTGGAAGCCATGAGATTGGTCGGTAATTATCAACTGCATTGCCTTTAGTGGTATTTTTCTGACACAGGACTGTTCTGCCCAAAGCTAACCATTCAGGTACTTGCCCATTCGTGTTTAAGATCTCATTAAACTGCTCAACAATTCGTTCATGTAACTTGGATAACCTTTTTATCCAGTACCCTTGGACTTTATCTAATATATTTAATTTTGTTAAAAAGACAAACCAATACAAATCACCTTGATTAGTGAGGTTTGTAATTGTATGTGTTCAGATGAAAAATAAAAATAAAAAGTTTCCACTGTTATTATAATAAAACATACTTTACAACGTATGTATACTTCAGTCATTTGAATATGCTGTGATCAAGCTATGCCTGAGGCTAAGTCATGAAAAGAGTTCTTCTTAGTAAATGTGCAGTTCCAAGAAGCACAATCTTCTGCAGTTCCTTGATTCTAATATTACCAGGTACTTATTCAACACATCGATTTATTTCTTTTCTAATAAGCCCAAGAGCTCCTATTAGAACTGGAACCGCAGTCATTTTAGTGTTCTACATTTTGGTGATTTCTACTTCGAGATCTTTGTATTTTGCAATCGTCTTTTTTGTTTCTTTCTGATGGTTTAGCCATATCACTTAATGTACATAAACTCTTCAATTTATTTTTGATTGATTGATTTCTTTGCCTGTGTTAATAGGGTCAATATTGTAAAAAAATTTCCTTCAGAAAGTTTGTTTGGTTTAGTAGCAGAGTAATAGTAGTAGGAGGCGGAGGAGGAGGAGGAGTATCATTAGTAGTAGTAGTAGTAGTAGTAGTAGTAGTAGTAGTAGTAGTAGTAGTAGTATCATTAGTATTATTATTAAGACAATGAAATCACAAGAAGTTTTTGTAGACATAGATAGTTTGCTAAACCCGTCAATCTTAACCGGCGAAGAACAGGAACCTGACTTTGCCATGGTTAAAGGTGACAATTTGTTATTATTGGAACTTACTGTTGGCTTTGGAACAAACACAAAGAAAACCTTTGACCGTAAAACTAAACGTTATAGACAGTTACTTGTTAATCAATCAAGAAAGTACAAGGTTTATTTAAGCCCTAGTGTAATACTGAACGACAGCACAGTCCTATCTAACTTTAATATCTTTGGTATCAATAATGAGACTATGAACTTTTTGATCAAAAGAATAATACACGTATGAATAAGAACAACCTATTATATATTTAGTATGGGTAATAAAGAATGGGAAAATCCAGAACTTTTAAGTTGGTGAAAACTGTTATAAACGTCTTGAGTAATATGCCAGAGTCGGAGAGTATTACTATAAGAAAAGGTGAAAATATGTAAATGTTTTGTTTGATAATAAAAACCATGTGAAGTTCTAATTATCATTAGTGTTTTAAAACAGAATTTTAACTTAGACCTTACTGGAGTCATTCCAAAGATTTCGAGTTTCAGCAGGCCACTGATCAAGAGGAAATCCAGGGATTCTATTATCTAGGGATTATATTTAACTTTAAGTAGCATGCTGGTATTGTATGTTTTGGCGCATTATGGTGGAGGAAGAAAGAAACAATTAATGCTCTCTGTTGTATGAATTTTAATTGTGACCATTCGTAGTATAACATTGATTTATGGTAGCTTAAATTGATTGCTTGAGTACATGTCTATTTTGGTACGATATGCCTCTTTTTGTGATTTATGATTATTTTAATTTGCTATCTTAACTGTATTTTAGTGCGATTTGTCAACATTAACTGCAACCTGCAAATTAAGAATTTTCAGGTTATCGATATAATTGTCTGACTTTTTGTAACTGAAATTTTGTAGTGTCCTTTTATTTTCTGCTTTGAACTTTGTAAAAACAGAAGGTGAGACTCCAATATTTTCGCAAGTTTGGCTTGTTACTCCTGCTGAGGTGCCTTGTGGCCAATGTCAGAATACACAAGGTAGTGTCATCATCATAGAGATTGATGAACAAAGCCATGCTACCAGGAAGATCATTGATGTAAAAAAGGGAAATTGTTGGGCCAACAATATAACCTTGGGGGACGACTGCATTAATGAAAATACTGATTCAGTGTGATATGCGTTTTACGATCAGAGGAAAAGGACTGAATGATTCCAAAAACCCTTTCATAAGTATTATAACCTAAACGTTTATGAAGCAAACCAGAATGTCACACCGTAGCATATGCCTTGAAAATATCCTGAGCCATAGCACAGTCTTTACCAGACTTATTCATTAAACTAAGATACATTTCGTGATTAAAGTCGGCCACATATGGAGTGAAATCTACTAAATCCGTATTGAACATTAGTAATAGAAAATGTTGATAGAACTAGATGTCCGAAACCATCACATATACGCAAGTCAACTAACTAACTGAGCCCTATGGTAATGGGGTTGGTATCAAGGGGAGGCCACGCCAAATATTACCTACTTTTCTCGTAAAAAAAGGAAGAGATTAGGAAAGACGATTGTTGAAAAAGGTCTTGTAATATCCAATGTTACTTGTTTCTCGATTATGTTACAATTAATTGGAAAATTACACTCAGAAATGCAGACAGTATGTTGCTTTCAGGTGAGTGCAAAATGTGGTTGCATACATACCTGTTAGGTCGCGATCCTAAACGAACGCATAAGACAGAATTTTGTATAAATGGACAAATAAGAAGAAATTTTTTACCATCCTACACAATGATTAACGTACTAGCGTACTCAAAATGGTTTTAACATCAAAACATATCTATTTTATATGCATATCTATTGTGAGGACGTCTAACGCTAAAACTGTTTATTTTCGCGTATGGAATTTAGTTTTTGGAAGTTTTAGTTTAAGAAATTTCATCTTGAAATCTCTTGACTTTATGGACTCGGAGAAGGTATTAGTTACAGAAGCTTTATCATGTCATGAGTCTTAAGCTTTGCTTGAGCTACATTTTGAGAGGTACTCCTTCGAAGCATCGTCAGGTTCATCATCATCATCATCATCATCATCATCATATTCGGTTTAACGTCCGCTTTACACGCTAGCATGTGTTGAACGCTTTCTTGAAATCGACTTTCAAGTTATTCTATCCTTCACCAGGTCTCTGCTGACAGCTTTTTGTTTGAGATCCATCCTTATCACTTCCTCCTATGTTTTCTTAGGTCTTCCTCTGTCAGTGGTTCCTGTCACCTTGATTGTTCTGCATCTACTTGCCCAAGCATTCTTGTCCATTCTCTCCACATGACCAAACCAACGAAGCCTCCTATCCCCAAAGACCATGCTTGGTCTCATTCAAGCATGAAATACCAGTATGAGGACTGGCGGGGTATAGTCTTTCTCTTACAGGCAGGTGAAGTGCTCTTCAGCCTCGGATGGCAATCACCTAGAGATGGTTTCTTATTAAAAACACTGGTCCCCATTACCTTAATGGGTTGGTGTCAAGAAGGACATCCGGCCTATAAAAACAATGCCTCATCATACCATGAAATGACATCCAAAGATATCCTTTTGTTTTTGTTTTACAGAAAAGCTGGAGCTATCAAGCAATGAANCTGCATACAGCTGCCAATACTGTCCAGATTCAATCTCCTTCTGAGTTCATTAGAGCTGAGCCGGTCCTTCAGACTTACATTGCACATCCATCTTATCATTCTCATGTCATTCCACTCCATGCGGCTGACACCTTCAGTTTTCACTGGCCAAATTTTACTGCCATACATCATTGTGCTATGTACACATGCCTGGTAGACTGTACCTTTGGTAGGTAATGGCAGAGCTGTGGTGACTAACAATGGCATCAGCTCCCTGAACTTACTCCATCCACTGTTAACCCTTGCTGTTACACTTGCACCAGCTCCTCCCTCAGCTTCAAGGGTGTCACCAAGGTAGCAAAACTTCTGGACAACTTCAGTTTCCTCACCCTCCAAATGTACTTTCAATAGGTCTAAGTCATAGGTGGCCTCTTCTTCTGTGGACCTCTTGCAGCTAAAATGGTTACTTTCTGTGTGTTTGTCCTTTATTCCACTACACCGTTTATGTACCCAGTGCTTGCAAGTACCACAATAGATTGAGTTGTCCCAACTCCATTTCCACAGACTGAATAGGGAAACTTTTCTTTCTCCAATGACTTTCCTAAATTGCGACCACTGACCATCACTTTTGTCTTTCCCATGTTCACTCTCAAACCTTAACCTTCCAAACCCTTCTTCCAAGTCTCTAACGTTGCAAGTAGGCCATTCAATGTCTCACTGGAGAGAACCAGGTCATATGCATATACCAATTCTTTGCTATAAGATTTGATATAAGATTTGATTGCGCAAAGAAATTCAAATAAAGGCTTGGGAGATGCACGGAACGAGGAAACGTCTTTAGCTTGTGTAAGGGAGGATAAATTTATTATCCAATCTTCAAAGGTAGGATTCAAAATATATGTCATGTGAAATCTGTATTTGAATTCGACTGCATTTCAGTACATGTCCAACATAATTTGTAAAGTGAAATATAGCTTAGACTATGTTTACAGGGTCCAAGAAGACTATCAGCAATTTCTTCAAGCCTGTTTCAGGATCAAAACAAACTTACGCAGGAAGCAGTACCGCTCGAAGAGCTTGCGTTATCAATAACTTTCCTCACTTCACAGGAAACTAGAGGCCAGCACCTATCTTGCCAGCGGCAAAGGGTTAAAGAATAGCCTTATCCTATTATATTTGCTAAATCCAGAACAGGATATCTAGTCTAAATCTCGAATAATGTAGAAAGGAACAGTCGATAGAACTAGTGTTTGGAACTCTAATAAACCTGTAGAACAATTTGTTAGAATTGAAGAAACTAAAAGTCTTATGTGTCCTACGTCCATTAGTTATACCTCAATGTAGATATAGATATTTGTTGAAACTACTGAACCTGAACGAGAGAGAGAGAGAGAGAGAGAGAGAGAGAGAGAGAGAGAGAGAGAGAGAGCCAATATAGGAGAAAATCGTGCATATTTTTGGGATTGTTGAAACCTTACGGTATCTTGCCCAGTTAAAGTTTAGCTTTACGTGAGGATAGTCATGATGAATAAAATTTTAGCAGCTCTTAGAATGGTGAGAAACATCTCTCCCCCTAACCGTACAAGTGGCTTAAGAAGAAAAGCGAAAAGTTTTGCATGTAAAGTGCAGATTAAAATGTTAGACGTTGTGGCTAAAAGTGGAATCAGTACACAATTGAAGATAATTTAAAAGAATGTTTTCATAGCATGACAGAAATATACTAGGATTAAAAATAAGCAACATTCTGACATTCTGTCTGCGGTTGACAATGGATGAAATGGAAGTATTTAAAAAGTTTTTTTAAATTTTTATGAGATACTTTATAAATATATTTATACTATAGCTTTAGCAACCAAAACACACAAAATTCAATTAGTATTTGTATTTTTGTTGTGATCAGTATCACGATGGAGATAGGAATAGGCTTGGAAAAACTTTAGGTCTTGTAGTATTAATTAAGAGTATGGGGTCTTTCCACCAACTGGTGTGCGCATTCTTCAGTGTTAGATTCCTTTCTAATAAAGCAGTATAACTGGAGATGTTAAATTATAGACTTGCAATCAAGTCAGATTGGACCTCAGACAGCAAGAACTCTTCCCACAATATTTGCTATGCCTAACAAAACAGAATTTTGTAATGATGGTACGTGAGGGTCAATTTCAATCTTTTTGAGGTGTTTTGAAAGGTAATCTTGGGCGTCTATCACTTTCAGAACCAAAGTAATTATGTATGTCCCACATTCTTGCTATATCACCCAATAATTTTGCAACATTATTCTCAATAATTGTTCCTGGTTGTTGTTGGCACCATTTTTCACATATTTCAAACCAACATTTTTAGCTAAAGTACAATTGCAAGTATGAAGCTACTTTGTACTTACTTCAATTTCTGTAAAATTTTTTGTTACCACATCAGCTGTATTTGAAAAATCTTTCCTAATTTTAACCTTTTTCTACAAGTTTTTTTTTTGTTCCAGAAGAGATGTTATTTTCACATAAAACTCTGTATTGATAAGGTTTTATATAAGGAGCAGCCTTATTTAGTTATCACAGTTGTAACTGTGATATCACCGTAGTACCATTGATCCATTGATAAAGGTGATCTGCGGAAAAGAAAACATAATAGGAAAATGTTATATGTGACCCACTACTATATTGTATATCAAAGTACAATTGAAAAACTGCAACTCGTTTCATTCATAAAATTGCTTTATTTTTTAAATGTATAAATTATTTGGCCCATCTTCTTTTCTCAATAGTATCCAACCTCATATTATTTTTAAAAAATTAAATAACCTATTTTCTAATTGTGGAAGATTGTCAAAAATGCAGCAGGTCCACTGGGTGCAAAAAAAAGCAGGCATATTTCAAGAATGCCAGTTTCTCTGATAGACGAATCCTTATCAGAGCCTAGATGCAACAATATTGTAGTTTTAGTAGTAGCCACCTTCACAACCATGTTTTGGAATAAAACAGAGTAATATGACAAAGCAACTTGCTCAATAACTTCCTTTTGGATATTGTATGATGCTGTATGATTGTATGATTAACTTCCATAACGTAACAACCTCGTCTGTTTCATTTTTTGTGCAGTAGTGGTCAAGTTGTTAAATCAACGTGAAAATACTGTCCTCGATTTGCTTCTCTACCCTAAGTAACATACCACTGGGTTTGTACATGTTTTTGAAGATAGAACTGGGAGAGCAAAATCAATCAATAAATAAAAAGTTAAAAAGTCCAAAGAAAAAAGTGGTCTCATAAAAGAAACACTCTGTACTAAAATGTGTCTTGAAGGGTGAAAGAAACAGTCGCATTAGTATCACTTACTACTAATTGGAACGTTAGAGCAAACAAGAAACACTTGCAAGGTGTTCCATATTTCAATTAGTCTGGGGTCTGCTGCTATGTTATTACCTTAATGCTTTGATTAAGCACCCAGGGCCTTGATTGATTTTTGTCTTTTAAGAGCGTGCTTAATCGAAGGATCGCTTAGTGCCTTGACTATGGTTAATGCTTATCCTCATCATTAAAATTGCATGATTTGTTGTGGCATATTCTATTAAGGAGCGGATGCTCTTCCTGGCGTCCACCTTCTGTGTTTATCCGAGCTTAGGACCGGCTGGCAACTCCGCTGGCTTGCTGAGCTTCCAGGCCACATTTGCTCTGTAATGAAATGACTTTAAAAAAATTAAAGAAATTTTCTTTAAAAAAACACCAGTTATCTGTTAAGTATTTGTTTACTTTAAAACATTTATTGTCTATGAAATTTATTCGCTCTGTCATTCTTGGGTAGCCTATGTCTGGAACTGGCTTCTTGGATGTGAAACAGATTTCCTTTGATTAAAAAGGAAATCTAAAAGTAACATTTTACATCTCCTGTTATCTGGATGAAAGTTAATGTGTAACCTGCAGCCACTGTTAAGGATAATTTTCTCTGGTTATGTTTTATGTCATTATTTTTTGCTACCCTTTGACAAAAGTCAGAATAAGACACTCATAACTTTGTATCTTATTCTTGACCAATTCATTTTCTCACTGATCCTTGACAGGACCTTCTACATCGTCTTTTTGTCTCTTGTTAATAAGATCACATCGTCCACTAACAATTACTTGTATTACTTTATCTTTACCGTTTATTCTGGCCAGGCAGGCCTGTGATGTCAGCAGTATTTCTTTTTCTTCTTTATGTACCTAGACCTAAGAGAGCATTGCAGATTTTTTCTTTCTACATCTTGCGTTCTCTTGCTGCCTTCAGTATTGCAATAATTGCTGAAGCTATTCATTGCGACATTCAGCTGAGGTAAGTCAGTCTTTGTTCTTCCTTTCCTCTGCTTCTTGGGAGTTACCTACTTATTGCTAATTATTTCAGCTTTTGTTTCCTTGTGACCTCTCTCTGAGGAATTGGCCTTGTCTCTTTTCTGATGTTGACCATGAGGCTTCCCTCCTTGTTCGCTCTTCTAAATACTTTCCTCTTATAAATGTGATCCACCTAAAAAGTCAGCAACTGTCCAACTCTGGCTGCCATAGGTTTGAATAGGAAATGTATAGCAGATTAAGATATTAATTGTTGCTGCCAAGCTGACTTTAGTATCCCTACTTTAGTCACTACTAATGGAGAAAATTTAATTAACAATTCAAGGTAAAAACATAAACAATTTATCATTAAAAAGTTTAGTCCCTATACATATGTCAAAGCAGTATCAAATTTTAAGATCGTCATAAAAGTTCTCTGTAGATGGGATCTATTTTTGAGACAAGTTTACGATGAAACATAATAAAATTATATGGTCATTGATAGGGTTTTCTTTGCGTTAGATCTCATTTTCAATATATTCTCAGTCAAGGTACATCCTCATTATAGATAAATTACGTGAGTAGTATTCGTACTGCCAAGAGAACATGTGCTGTGATGAGATGGAATTTTTTTACATATTAGCTTCCAGTTTAATTAGAATTTTCTTTGTATAATCAAAGCATTTTGTCTCCATATGGTATGATGCAATTTGTATATTCCATGGTCTATCTAGTGGAATAAAAGGCAAAAAAAAAATAAAGACTTTGTTTTTTCACAGTGAGGAAATACTCGATTGTAATGAATTGCAGGATTACATTGTTTTGGGTTGATTTTCTGCAAGTTATAAACATTTGTTATGTCCAAGTCTAGGTTTGGGGGATATTTTCAGCTGTTGGACATATTTTTTCCACAAAATTGATCGTTGTTCTGTCCTTCAGCTTCAGAGTTAGGCAGAATACTTTTTTTCATAGTTTTTTTTATTAAGAAAACTGTCCCTTTAAAAGGTGTTTTCTCCGACATACTAAATTGTCTATTTTAATGAAACTTGTAACTCGATATATAAATTTGTATATGATTAAGTACTGTCCATTAATGAGTAATTTTTTCCTCCTTATGTATCCTTTTGCAACTGATTGTTGCACAGAAAAAATACAGTCAAAAACCTAGATTCATCTGTAACACCTTGGCATTACAGAAAAGCATTTATTCTCCTTTTTTGTTGTTGGTTCTTCTCCATTCAACATAGCTATTTCAATAACATTAACTTTATTATAGACTAGTGCTCCTCTTTCGGTCTATATTCTTTTTACATCAGCAACAACCTCTACATGTATTTCTTGTCCAAACGTTTAGAAACATAAATAAATAAATATAATAATATCTATATACATGTATACATTTCAACAATTGTTCTGTTGTACGTATTTTGTGATAATTTATTTACTTACTATATTACATATACTTAAACTTTGATTTTTGTATTTGCATGTTTTTATCGGCAAAAATAATACTTCCTGATGAAATATGCCCAGAGTCGTTTGAGAATAGTAACCATACAACAGGCTTTGCCATTCTGATAGTAGTGGTCCTCATCTCACTACACTGCCCTGCATACTTCATTCATTTAATTCGGCCTGTTTACCTGTATTTATATATCTCTTTCTGCTTTTTTTTGTCTTTTTTCTGGTCTGTTTTTCGAAATGTGTCCCCCTATTTCTATTTGGCTTTTTTTTTCTCCTCTGTATGTTTCACTTAATTTCTGTTTATCTCTTTTGTTCTTTCTTTTTTAAGAAAAAGTCTTAATCATGACCTAAAGAAACTCAGTTAAAGGAACCAGAGATAATAGAGAACTTAAGATAGAACAAATAAATTTACTCTAGACTTGAAAGAAGTTATGTTAGAAAGAGTTAAAAGGTATTAGATGCAAGAAAACTCTAAAATCGGGAGTTTGATGTAAAAACCTGGGATTGTAGGAATATTTCCTTATTTGTAGAACCATAGCAGAGAAGGGGGAAAAAGACTAAAACTGGTAACGTCGTGTTGATCTGACAACAGTCACAGCAAGCAAGAGTCAGCATTATCACATTAGAGATCCTTCCCTGAACCTAGTGGAAGAGAACAAAATAATATGGCCGACCAGGTTAATTATAACAAACATATATCATAAAAGGACGAACAATTCATTTTCTAGAGATAATAAGTGGCCTCGAAGATGAGCTAGTTCTTTGGCCTATACAATTATTCAAACCTGCAAATTTGCTATGTGCGATAATTACAGGAAGGATAAGGTCAGTAAATGAGATCAAGCAATTCAAAAGTAGACCTTATGGTCCAACTTTACTAAATGACAGTTCAGGTCTGCCATTTTATGTGATGGACGGAATGGAGAGGTTTTCATTTCCTGTGTTTGAAATGATTATTGTCGGGCAGGGCTTAAAATTTAAGAGCCATTTCTCTTCCCTATTTCTCAACACCCTAAATATCCATTTAATGATCAGCAGCAAATTATAAGAATAAGTCCAATTAAATTCAGAAGAGAGAGTGTTATGGTTAGCACAAAGGTTTCTTATAGCAAAACTTTATTTGAAAGACACTTGATGTAGAAAAGAGGTATTTAAGCTAAGAAAAGAGTTCTATTCCTTTGAGAAGAAACGATCCAACTTACGTGCAGAAAGCAATTTTAGGCGGTGGAAGGAAATTTCTACAGAGGACACTTGGTTAATTATTTCTCTGTCTGTTACTGTTTAAGTGTAAAATGTCTGGTTATCATTTACCAAAGCTTACCTCCAGGACACATTTGTACATTTGAAGAAGACAAATAAGAAAGCAACGGTTGGATGGTTCGCAAACTGTAGCGTTGCAAGCCCAGCTTCGAACATGGCTTACAGGACACCAAAGTTATCCACTGTTTTTTTCCATTAAGGAAATTTACTTCAAGAACTTATTTTGAAGACCTAATTGAATAAAGTGTCAGTGTACAACCGGATCATGAGATCATGAGAAAAATTCACAGAGTAAAAGTTAGGAGTTTGTAGAAGATCGCAAGTTTTCCATTTCTGAAATACCTGGCATACGTGTACGCAAGTCAAATTCACTTAACTTCATCAGTTGACATGTGTGCTTTTCAAACAAGTGGATAACGGCAGTAAATATCTTTTTAGCCTGTTAATTAAAGAAGCCTGTTAGGATGCTATTCAAGGTCTCAATGATTGTTACATTTATGATAGATAATTGACTAATTATTATAAATACCAATGGTGTTTCTTTATACTTTGTTCCCGTCGTTATTAATAAAACTACTTTTTTAAATTTAATATTCTGATCATTTAGTTTTTCAATGGAGTGAACTAGACATTACCAATTTTATTTTGTATAGTTTCCAACGTATGATTTTGGAAAAAGATAAAAGGAAACATAAGCAATTACATTCGTTTCAGACTTGTTGTTTAAGACTTGAGATTTCTGACGCTAGATGAACTGGTTTTTAGTGAAGCTAACAGTCTCCTAATATCGTGCCAAACACACCTATTGAGCTCCTTATATAATTTTAAAAATCACGTAGTTATGTCCACAAGAAAAGCCAGAATTCGTTGGTATTTCCTTGTCATGCTTCCTGGCAAGAATGCAATGCAAAGCAATGAATGATAAAGTAATTTATGCATTATGGGTAATAGTGTAGCCTTCACCAACCTGTGTTCGACCCAGTCCTTTCCTTTTCAGCCGGTTGACTGTCTCATGCAACATGTCCGATGATAGAAACTACGAAAGGTTAGTAAGTGTGCTTGTCTCTTCACATTTCTTAAACTTAAAAGTCTGATTATATGAGTTACAGAACGAATAACATTTTGCTAATTTTAAACCTTAATCTGTATTGTGAAGTCTGTTACTCTTTATAGGTAAACTTGCCAATCAAGATTTGTTCTTTGGGAGTACCCAGAATGAGTTAAGCATTCGCCCCTTTCCTGGAAGGGTAAGGTGGCTCATGCTAGGTCCTGTAATATATCGTCGTTGTTAATTTTGTGTTGTATTTCCCTTCACAGTATCGATCAAACTAATGATCGGAGAAGCCCTCAAGAAGGTATCCCAGATGGATCTCAGGAACTTGGCGAAGAGGTACGTCTGACACATTTCCTTCCATTTCAGCTTTTAGTGTGAAGTTATTTAGGTAGCCTTTGCATGAACATAACTTCCAGCAGCTAAAATTTAAATGTACAACCCGTCAAAGGGTGCATTTTTAATCATAAACAGTTACATTATTGCGAGTTACGTGTATTTACAAACAGGTCTTTTGTCAATTTTGATTACATTTTACTCCTCAATCAATTGAGACGCCTGGGAAAATTCTTAAAAGGTGTTGCTGGCATTTTACCCTGTGTGTTATTAAGTAGGTCAGTCAGTATTTAAACATATGGAAAGCATTACATTATTTTCAAGTTCTGCATTGTGGCGATTCTCGAGTCCAAAGAACTAGTAACTGAAATCAAAATTTTAATATTGTATTTTGGTTAAAAATTCTCAAGCTGTATTTTCGGTGCTTAGCTATCTCTCATTTAGATTTTATAGCCTTGCAGTATGCTAATCTGACAACCTGACATGTAATGGACCTGCATCCTGTCATTAACTGAAATAAATTGTGCTTGAAAAATTATGTAGGTTAAAGTAATTGTGTATGTACTACCAGTATGATAATGTTCATGTTTTTGGTAATTGGGATTAGAGATTTGATTCAGACCTCAGTGTTATTCAATTGCAAACCGAAACATTTTACTTTTTTTAATGGTTCTGTGTGATTTCCCCACGTCTTTGAATCTACTGGTACATTGCTGTCAATTGCTTTATCTTCACTTACTGTCAATTGCTTTATCTTCACTTTTAGTGCAACGGGCGTCATGTTGTTGACAACTTCGATGATATGAACTTAAAAGAGCAGTTGTTAAGAGGAATATATGCATATGGGTATGTTATTCCAGCCAGTTTTGACCGTCATAGCCTGGCTTATTTTGATAGTAATCTTTTACCAGTCAAGTTTTGATCTAGTACATTTTTATGCCTGTCAGACCACTGATCATTTATACATACATTTGAACAAAAGCATCTTGAACATTTACAGAATCTTTGTTACTGGGGTGGCCTTATCAGTGTGGGTGACTGATAACCTGACTGCAACATTTGAAACCATATTTGGTCACAATACTTGGAACAGTTTCCCTATCAATAACTTTTTTCTTTCATCATTTCCCTGTATTCAAGCACTCCTACACATGTACAAACATGTGCAAAACATTAATTTTATTTTATTTTATTTGTTAGAGTCATAAATGGTTGCACAAATACAAATATATGATTATATATCACATTTACTGAGGATGACACAATTATGCCAATAATAGTTAATCTTACTTTCAATGTGGACCCCAATGCTAAAAGGGAGAATGTCCAGGGTCTTACAATAACTTTTACAAACAAATTTTGCAGCTGACACTTGAAGAATATGGGGAGTGGGTCTGCCTCTGGCAAAAGCAGTTCGGAAGCTATGGTTTTGAGGGCCTGGATTAGCTATGGTAATGGAAGGGGTAGGAAGAGTTGTAAGTAAAGTGATAAATATCTGAGTTACCATGGCAATTTTTCCAGGTGCAATCCTTGGTGTGACACTTTTTGCAGTGTTTGATTTTTTTGTATAAAACAAATCTTTGAAAAGGTAAAATATAAAGAAAAAATGATTAGAAATATCAATCCCTGAGTTGATTGGTCTGGTTGTGCAGAACATTTTTATGAGAATAATTGCATAATGGTTTTCATATAAATATGATCAGAACATAATAAGTATAATCAGAACAAAGGATATGAACTTTATCAATTGTTTGTGTGTGTGTGAATATTTTCTAACAGTAACATAAAATTGCATTCAAAGAATTTGAGTTTTTTCCTCTGGAGGTGTACAGTAATTGAGCAACCATAAACTTATTTGTATTCATTAATGTGCTTGAATACCCTTTTGTAACAGTTTTGGGTCACCTTATCAATTTTTAATTACTTGGCTAAATGTAAAATTTGATAATTTTATTAACACTGTTTATATTGTATATATTAGCATATTTGAAGGGCACCTGGCACTATGCAAGGGCATCTTGTTGATCACAGTGGCATCAAATCATTGCAATTGCAAGAAATACCTGAAACTGAAATCAATCTCTTGACATTTTTAATCACTATTCTTTTGTCATCAACAAGCAACTTTTGAGTTCAATTTTAGCTTGGCCACAATGACCCCCCTTTATCCCAGGAGTCTGCTTAAATGGTCGTAAAGAAAGATACCAAAGTATGTCTAGTGTAGTGTTGCAAATTACCCTGATATCAAATTTATTTTCATTTAAAACACACAAGCACAACAGAAAGACAAACTGACTTTCTTTTAATTCTTTTAAATATAGATAAATTGATACATTTGGAAGGGTACAGCATGAAAAGCTATTCAATGATCTTCAGGGAATAGACCTTGGTGGGGAAGATTTATGCTTTGTACAAAATCTTTATTAGGATCAAACTGCTTGTATGAGAGTGGATGAGATGAATGATTACATTAACATTAAGAGAGGAGTAAGACAGGTATGTGTCAGAGTACTGGAAGGTTATGTAACATCTACTCTGTTATGTGGTAGTGGGTGCTGGACAATATCTCCATCAATGCAAAAGAGACTAGCTGTTAATATGTGCTTTTACAGGAGAATGATGAGAGTATCATGGGTAGACCATCAAACAAATGAGGCAGTTTTTGAGGAAAGCTCCAGCACAAAGGTATCTGATGAAAACAATCTGTGAAAGGCAGGTAAGGTTTATCAGACATAACATAAGAAAGGAAGGACTAGAATATTTCGCTCACTGGTAATATTGAAGGCAAAAGAAGCAGAGCAAGACAAAGATTAACAAACATGGGAAGTCTCAAGTGCCATATTAAAATGTGTAGATTAGCAGGTGAGAAGGAAAAGGCACATTCCTCACTAATTGTAACTTTAACATTCTTTACCAGTTTTAGGTTGGATCATTAACTACCATCATCTTTGGCAGAATGTTTGCCTACTTACAAATGACTTGTGTTTGATTACTTTCAAACCTGGTCAGCCATTTGTAATTCCCAGCAGTTCCTAAATTTAGGACATCATGTTTGTCTTCATAACAGTTGATGAGATAGAGAGGGTTCCAATCTTATGGATTTCATTTCTATGTACAGTAGGGTTTGCAAAAGCAGTCATCAGAAGATGTGCCACTATGGCATTCAGCTGTATGGTGACAATAACAGATTTTAATGACCCAGTAACTTAAATTTTTCAAGGCTGACTTGCACTAAGCATAGTAGCAATGATTCATTGGTTTATGTAGTGCTAGAGATTAAGAACCCTAACTAAGCTAAAAAAACAAGCTCTTTTTTGTGCTTATCAAGCTATTCATAATTGTTTAAAAACCTTAATCATACTGCCTTCATTTCAGGTTTGAGAAACCATCAGCAATTCAGCAAAGAGCTATTGTTCCATGCATAAAAGGTAAAAAAGGATACAAGTCTTGCTGTATGTAATAACACAGTTTGGTATCTCATGCATTTACTACTTGGTTTTCTATTATTGAAGTCTAGTATTTTTTTAGGATATGATTTAGACTAGATTGTGTAGTGTGGACAAGTGCTGATATGATTTATTTAAGTTAATCAAATATGGGCATTGCATGACAGTTCTCAGATTTTATTGGACTGTTAAGCATTTACAGAATTTTTGACATAAAGCTCTTTGCAACTTTGGTATACTGTTAAAACAATTTTTTAATGTTTTCAGTTAATGAAAAGTAGGAAATCACCACCTGATATCATAATTTTTATTTTTGTTTATTATGTTTAAGGTAGATACTGCCTTGTAACCCAAAACTTTCATGTATTACTTATTTTCATTCTGCCCAAAATGGGGGACAGCTGCAGAGGTTCTCCACTTGTCTCATATTGGCAAGCTGTCAGTTATATCCAGGAGTTGCTCCAACCTATAATTTTGCCAGTTACCATTGACTGTGCTTTGAGAACCCATGGTTGTGCCACAAGTGTCACAGCCTAGGAAAGTAAGAAATCTTTTCATTCAACCTCAATTACTTGTTGTAAACCTCTTAGATTCCTCTTAGAATTTTGGTATTGTTCATAAATGAATTTTGTTCATATTGGTATTTATTGATAGGTATTGTTTTAAAAGATAGTTAAAATCTGGTTTTGTCAGTTTTAAAGATGGCTGTTTTGTGTTTTCCAATAGGACATGATGTTATTGCACAAGCCCAATCAGGTACTGGTAAAACAGCAACATTTTCAGTTGCCATTCTGCAGAAGTTGCAGAGCCCTGCATCCAGTTCCTGTGAAGCATTGGTTCTTGCTCCAACAAGAGAGTTGGCACAGCAGGTGAAGTATTGTCGTTTAACATCAGGTTTGGAATGATGCATTTAATTACATGTGACTGGCTTGCTTTTCTATGGTTTATACAATTGCCTTGAGGATACTTCTAATATGTTAACTTATACACAACCCTCCTTATTATGTTTAGTTTGGAAAAGTGTTGCTGTGTCATATTTTCCCATTAATCTACAACTACCTCCAGGTCACCTTTGGGCAAGGTGTAGCATCTGTCAGTACCACAAGAGCTCAAAGTATTGGGTTGTCATCTGGCAGGGTTTAATCTGCCTCATGGGTAGGGGGACCCTTTAGCCCTGGCTAAAGAATCCCCCTACCAACTGGATAGGAGAATTCATTAGCCCTCTAAGGCAATCTTCTAGTGATGGTGCCACAAACAAAGCACCTGCTTCCAACTTGTCGTAAGCCAGTGCAGAAGTAGTAGCCATGTAAAAACTATCATGGAAATGTACAACCAAAGACAGCCCTCAGCAGCCCTGGACAGATGTGACAGACATGACTAGGGGGCCATACCCACAGCCTGGGAAGAAGACAAAAGACCAATAACATTATTAACATATGCAACTACAACACTGGAACAATAAATGATTTGAACACATGCATTAGATACATTCCTTCATGAGATTGAAAATGTCAACTGGAATGTTATTGGCTTCTCAGAAACAAAAAAAAAGAAGTGAAATTCAACAACTACATAGCACCAGACACAAAATTTTCTTCGCTGGAAACAATACATCCAGATCCAATGGTATTGGATTTCTGATAAAAAAATCTCATATTCAACGTGTCACTAACTATCAACCAATATCTGAGAGACTAGCAGTGTTAACAATAAGAAAAAAAAATACATTTATTCAATGCTACTTTCCCACACTAACATATCCTGATGCAGATATCAGCATCTTGTATTTGCAAATTGAGGCAACAATTAAGAGTGTACCGAAGAGATATTGTCTCTTTATTATGGGTGATTTTAACTGCAAAGTAGGATATCTGAACAACAACTACTCTGAAGCAATTGGTAAATTCACTATTGGTGAAGCTAGTGAAAGAGGTGAACAATTAGCAGAATTCTGTGCAAGAAACAATCATTTTTAACAAATACAAAATTTTGTAAAAGAACACTTCATACTTGGATTTTGTCGAATGGTAGGGCTAGAAGTCAAATTGACTTCATTCTCACCAGAAGGATGCCTTATTGTCAATCCATTCTTTACAGTGCAGTTCTCAATGTACCGGACATATCTGATCACAGAGTGGTACGAACTAAAATAAGAATATGCTTTTCCTGGCCAAAGCACAAGGATACCATTTGAAATTAAACTTAAAGCAGTCTGCTGAATACCGAACTGCCAAAGCAAAAGCAAAAACAATGGTCTACCAAGACCATCTGAAACAAATTCATGAAGAAATGGGTAAAGTAAGTGTGCTTCCACCTCACAAACAATTTTATGCTGCCCTAAAAAGACTACAAAACAAACCAAAACATGTCAGTTGGCAACTTAAAGACAAAAATGGTAACATAATAACCAATAAGGACAAAATCTAAGAAGTTCTCCTTACAACAATATCAGTAGCTGGTAGGAAAGCAGACTGCATAGTTCACGGTATTCAAAGATGATGGTGTGAAAATAACAACAAAAAATTTCAAAATAACCAACTTCTTAACTTCACTGGCACAGAGCCAATCTTATACCAGCCATTTTGGAATACCCTGTTCTTTTATTTTATTTCTAAATTTGGCATAGGCCTCCCTTTTTGAATAATAATTCTTTTTTCGCTGTCATTCCTTGAACCAAAGGATCTGAACAAACTTGGTTCATTGTAGGTTAATAGCAAATTGTAGGTGTAAAACCGACTGAATTCATTAAAAGCACCTGGAAAAAAATGAGTTTCAAATGTGGGCATGCTATTGCAAATAGCACAAAGGGAGATTCAAATTTCACACGTGCAGGCATATCAGCCAATCAAATCAATTCTTGTTCTACCAGGAAACTCCCCAGGTTTCTACAGCACAAAGAACATGACCGGCTGTAAAAACGTAGCACAACATTTTTGCTGTGACACCAGTGACTCTGAGGTAGGTTTGGTATAATGCGCAACTAATTACTTGATTAAACCTTGAAGTGTGAAAATTGTTTGGAAAATCTTTGTTTGTTCGTGCTCTCAGATTTTAGCACGCATAGAGTCAAGAATGCTTTTCTCAACTAGTTTTGCTTGAGGAAAATGATTTCAAAAAACATAGTGGAAGAAAAATCCATTTTTTATCCCAGAATTTTTGGTCGTGCTCAGCATGACCAGCACCACTGCTAGCTACACCATTGAATCCATTAACTGGACAACTTCTTTATTGCTGGAAATGGAAACATTTCAAAATCATATAATAAGATTCATGACTAGCAACACTCGCAGATCACATCCCAATTAAGAAACTCCTCAGGATCACAATCATAACCGACACCAATCACTCCAGTAATCAAGAGCAAGGTACTAGAACTCTTTATGCACATCAAAAGGTCTGAAACAGGATTATCTTAGAGATGTCTAGAAGGGATGGCAGAAGGAAAGTTCAAATGAGGACAGCCGTGCAAACATTTGGGTGACAACATCTACGTTTGGTCACAGTGGGCTTTCGACTTAATATTGTCACGAAGATATATTCACATGTTATTAGTGCACAATCTTGTTCAACTGGAGACAGCGTCACATGGTGATTTGCCCAGACCAATCTCTGATGAACTAGAAAGTTTATATTTGCTTAAATTGTTGTAGAAAAACAAACAACACTGCTAAAAGCTGTGTTTTAGTCAATTCAGGCTACTTCAAGACCTTTTGTCTCTGACATGGTACTGAACATTGAGTTGGTACAATCAGCTTTTAATACTGCTCAAAAAATATTGCATAAAAACAGCATGGTTGTTTTTTGGTTGTTTTTTTTGACTTAGTAAATAGGTTGAGTTTACATGTTCTCAAGGGTCAAAGCCTTGTCCCCATAGT
Organism: Morbakka virulenta; assembly: GCA_003991215.1. Classification (NCBI taxonomy): domain Eukaryota; kingdom Metazoa; phylum Cnidaria; class Cubozoa; order Carybdeida; family Carukiidae; genus Morbakka; species Morbakka virulenta. The sequence continues at coordinate 127,082 of RDPX01000469.1, read as the reverse complement.
TCTTTGGAATGTCAATTAAATCAGATTTAGGCAAGGGTCAGAAAACACCATTAGTTAGTCAAGTTTGAATGTGTGTTGGGTTTGACATCCAAATATTAAGGGGTAGTCAGATAACGTTAGAAGTTTTAGAAAACAAGTAATTTACTTTCCTTTTGTCTTTGACTGAAATAGATTGCCATTGTGATATTGGTGCATGAAGTGATTCCTTCTTTTACCCCAAACCTTTTACACTGCTTTAATTGTGAAAAGTTTAGTAACATCTCCATGTTTTCTTTTAACCTTTTTAACTTGAATGTTTTGCATTTATTAGCAGCTTTTGCTTGACAATGGCCTTGATAGTTATTGTCAGATTATTATATACTATTATGACAGGCTCAGTCAGGGAAACTGACCAAACTGGAAATACATAAGTACACACTAGCGGCAGAAGACTGCACTTTTTTTGGACAGCCAGTTCTGTGAAAAGTATTTTTTGAATGTGTAGGTAGCTTAGTAAAGAGAAGCATCTGTCATTTTTTACCAATCACTTTCAAGAGGAAAACAGCAGCACTTGCTTAGAACTAATAAATAGGGCAGTTGCCTGAAAATAGATACAATTTGCCATTTTAATGTGCTTAGAGAGTATGCTTTTTTTAGTTTTTGTCAGAATGTTGCTTTGAGCTACTGGTTGTTTAACTTTCTTTTTATCTTTTAATCATTTAGTAATTTAATAAGTATTATTTATTTTCCTTTGAACAATAGATACAAAAGGTTGTTCTTGCTCTCGGTGACTATTTAGATGTCAGTTGTCATTCGTGTATTGGAGGTACTGTTGTTAGGGAAGATGTTCGAATCCTTACACGGGGCTGTCAAGTGGTTGTTGGAACACCAGGTCGTGTCTTTGATATGATTGATAGAGGAGCATTGGATGTTCGTAATATTAAAATTTTTGTTCTTGATGAGGCTGACGAAATGTTGTCTCGTGGTTTTAAGGATCAAATTTATGACATATTCCGTAAGCTGCCTTCAATGGTCCAGGTAAGAGTTATGTTGAGTTGTTGTTGTTTTTAACTTGATAGTTTGAAAACATAACTACTTTCGGTCACTTTTGTTGGACGCTGGCTTTTGTGTTTTTACAGGATCCAGTTGTTAGGTAAAATACTTTTACGATTAAGTTTTGTGAAAAAAAATTCTTTTTATTTTTACGTTGCAGAGCTTAAGCAAAGCACCATTTGTAAATGTTAAAAGTTAAAACGGGTTTACAAAGCAAATTGTTTAAAAAAAACTTTCTCAACGTGCGTTGTGCTGTTTCTTTTCAGTCCTTCGAACCTTTTTAATGTCTCTATTAGATAGCCATTGAATTGTGACAACTATTTTAGTAGGCACAGTTATATTTGTGTTGAAATTGACTTACACGATGGAAACACCAGTGGGTGAAGTTGGCATAGAAAACAGAATATACATAAAATTGTATGATTTTTTGAACAAAATTAATGACAGATGATTGTGGCGACTAGATGCATTAAACGGGTATTTACTGTTCACTACCTTTATTCCGATTGTAACATTACAACAGCTTCCTGACAGAATAGTTTGCGGAGTCTGTTTCTTATGAGAAAACTAACCATATATCTGGCAAAGTTATAAGCGTGTATTAGGTTAGTTATGTTCACTCGAGATCCGCAAGTGATTAATTTTGACAAAACGAATTAACTGTCTTGTTGAAACGCAGTTAAAACAACAGGTGATTTTATACGACCGCAGGCACATCCGATTTCTTTTGTGACAATTTACTTTTTCATTCAGTACGTATAAATATACTTTTATTTATTGCAACAGGCTTTTAATCAAAGTTTAGTCCAACACAATCTTTTAGATAATGATAATGATTTTTGGAAATTTGATATTCAATAGTAATTTTAATATTTTATTCGCTATTATATTCTTATCTTTAAAAGAACCTCAAATTTTAGCCAGAGCAATACAGCAAACGAGCGCTCTTTTGAGTCGAACCTGTTCAATGGCAGATAGAAGTTTAAGCTGCTACTCAAACCCGCAAAAAATATACGGCCGAAAAGATTAGCATTGTAGAAACTGTTAGTAGATGCAGTTTGGCGCTACATGCAAATTTGTTTAGCGTCGCGTAGGCTGTTATAAAAGGTTATTCGTTTTCGTTTTATGAAATGTTATATTTTCACTGTCAGGTGCTAAATGCATCTGAGTATTAATGTCGCGGAAACATTTTACGGTTAAAAAGGAACAATGATAAGTTAAACAGGGAAGTGAATCTTTGTTTTAGCACGTCATATTTTTACCCTGTCAACATCTGAGATGCGTAACATCCTGCGATAACACCACATCTCTGCTGTTTCAATATGATTTCGGACTTTTAGTTGTCAATGCCCATGATTCGCAACCATAGAGGAGTGTTAACCAGACATGTGCTTTCAGGAGGCGGATCTTGATCTTCATTGACAGGGTCCTGTCCGTAAAGTGGGGGTCCACTGCCGTTTTAAGCATCGTTGTCAAAACAGATTCTTCTCGTGCATCTGTAGTTACCATTAAACCGAGATAATTATGTTAGCACTTCAATGTGTGTGCTTCCATATTGCAGGCTACACCTAGGAAGAGCAGGTGCTTTTAAGATTGCCATGCATTCTGTCTTCATTGTTTTTATCTCCAACTCGAAATGACCTATGTAAATCATCAGTTGATGTTGCCAGGAGAACCGTCTCGTGAGCATATCTGGGGTTGTTAATGGTGACGCCGTTAATGTTGATTTCTTCTGCTCGGTTTTCTAGGTCCTTTAGGATCCATCCTGAGTATAGATTAAAAAGATCAGGTGATACTACACACTTTGGTCTGACACCACTTTTGATCCTAAGCCGGTTTGTCCAGCCATCTGGTAAGCGGACTGTTGCAAGCTGGTCATAGTATACTGCCTTGGGGATTCGCATGCCAGCATGCGAATCCCCAAGCAAAAAGAAAAAAAACCCCGTTGGTTGGCATCTCAAAGAGCACCCGGACAAGTAGTTCTCAGCTGCCACAACATATTCCTCCAGAGATGCACCGTCTGAGCCTAGGAACCAGGAAAAAAGGCGTTTTAAGGAATTTTTACAAAAGCAACAAAAACCAAAATGTGTTTGAATTTGAAAAAATTGACATTGCTAATTCGTTTGGCACCTGAACGACATTTTAATAATGTGTATTGCAATCTTATTAGGATCTGCAAATTCTTACTGTTTAAAACTATTCTTAAAATATATGGGCGTAATGTTTGCGTGCTCTCGTCTAGTTATGGTAAAAATAATCAGTGATGGATTAATTAGATATTGACTGGTTATAAAGATGCATACGATGAATGCAAAATCCAAAAGTATTTTGCATTCATCTAAAGTTGGAAAGTTTTGTTTTGTCTACACTTTTTTCAGTGCCTGAGCGCAACTATTTCCATCGAAGGGTGCCCCCGCTCCAATAAATACAAACCATACATAATCAAGAATTTTTAACTTTTGGTGGAATTAATTTAGATTTAGATTTGCTAGGCGTAAATATGATAAATGCCAAATTTCCTTACACAATTTCAGTTTACATCGCTTGTTCAAATTCTGTTCCCTGTTAAATTTATATTCCAAATGTCGACTGCATTGTTGCAAGCAACTTGAATTATACTGGCAACGTTACCAAGCACACACGGATACATTCACCACAGATATTGTTCTCATTCTCCTTATCAAGACGACTTTCAGTAGGTCAATTGTTTACAAACACAGTCTGTCACTTTTCCAATAGTTACATTTATTTGATGGGTTTAATGCCTTAGTGATCTACTGATGAGCCTTACACATATACGTTTCGCAACTACTATAATGTTGTAACGTCAGCATATTTTCATCTGGTCAACATCGTTTTCGATATTTTGTTTTGAATTTCCAGTTTTTTAACCCATGATCATAAAAGTTCTTTGGGCATCTTGGCTAAGAAAAGACTTTTAAAATTAAAACAAACGTGCAAAAGCTTCCTGTCTGGTTGGGTTAAACGTTTCCCTTAATATTCTCAAAAGGTCTTTATTTCATGTACTAAACTTAAATACCGAAGAAATTTAAGTGCAATTTTTCTCAGTTTTTATGGGGTTTTTAAAACTAAAGGTTGCTTCACTCGCTTGTTAAGATGCAAAACTTTTCTCAAACTTTTCTTTTGCGCCAATCAACCTGTGGTGTATACATACACGCGACAGTGATGGCAAAACTTGATATAATGCAGTAGAATTCTTTTTGGGAGCAGCTAATTTATCCGAATTTATATAGGATAGGTAGAACAATAAACCGAGATTCAGTTTTTTTATTTACTTGATTAGTTGCGCACCCACGGTCTTGTAATCATGTCATGTAACTCGCTTTTTTTAGTTTATCTTACAGGCTTTTATAATTCTTGTCGTATTTCCTTTCGTGAATTGTTAGATTTTCCCTTTCATTTATTGGACTCACAGTTATTTAATGTCAACTACGAGCCCGTGACCCATCAGTTATTTAAGTTGTTTCTCCGAGGTGCATTTTGCCTCCCTGCCTGTACAATACCAAATACAAACGTTTTCTTTACATTATACATACATTACATATTTCCACGTCTCCAGGTGATATTACTGTCAGCAACAATGCCCGATGATGTATTAGAAGTTACAACCAAGTTTATGCGGTCGCCCGTACGAATTTTAGTACAGAAGGATGAATTAACGCTAGACGGTATCAAACAGTTTTACGTCAATGTGGATAAAGAGGTGAGGCTGAATTAATACTTTTTAAAATATTCTGTTGAGATAAATGAAATTCTATATTTAGTTGATAAAATTGAATTTTATGTAGGTGCTGCCGATTAACTGGCAGCCTTCACTATTCAAATCTTATTAGTGGGGCAGGGTCATTATCAATGTCAAAAATATTCCAGGATTTGTAATCCGTCAAATGGCTATTATTTTATCAAGTATGCTGGTAAGGACATGGTAAAATTATAAATCTGAAATAATCTCACAAGACCCGCATTCGTTTAACACCTGTTATGTCCACAATGTGTTATTAAGATAGAGCAAAGTATGATAACGTAGTATGCTATAGTGATTATTTGGTAGGTGTTTCAAAGTAATTTTTTGTCAAGCAGCGTTTTGCAATTTGATATGAATGGAGAACAGCATGCATGCAAAGGAGCCGTGGCTTAATGGTTAGTGCAACTGCACCGTAACCAAGAATTCCGGGTTCGATTCCCTGAGCGGGCGACTTTAGAACTTCATGAAAAAAAAGACATTGGTTGGCGTAAGGAAGGGCATCCGGGCAAGAAATTCCTCACTGCCAAATCCAAGTCCCTGTGAAGGTCACCGTCTGAGCCCCAGTTAATGGGGGGAAATGGCGAAAGATATGAAACCCCTCCTGATTTCCCTCATTTTTCGAACACTGACTATAATGCCAGCCGAATGTATCCAATCAGGGTTTTTTTGTTTTGTTATTCGACTTTTCGGCACAGATCTCAGTGTATAATGTAATGTGGCTGGTAGCACCTTGCCTGCAGGCTTGCAGCAGATATGCTGTCAGTTTGAAATCTGTACAAAAGCCGCCGCGTTAAATATATCTGGCAAATGTTTGTTAATTGTCATGTTGATGTATCCAATCAATAGCCATTCTGTGTCAACAGCTGATATGTAGAGTTTCACATGTGGTTTTGTGTTCTTTCCTCCTCTTCCTCCTCCTCTTCCTCCTCTTCCTCCTCCTCTTCCTCCTCCTCTTCCTCCTCCTCTTCCTCCTCTTC
>RDPX01000469.1:76118-116198 GCA_003991215.1 Morbakka virulenta | reverse complement strand
ATTTTTCTTGGCCTTCCACTCCGATGTAAGTCTTTGTAGCAGCCATACTGCTGATACTTTTTAACTGCTTGGTGGACTGCAGTTTTGCTGACTTTCAATTTCGTGGAAATATTCCTTTCAGATAGTCCTTCTCTATACAGAGCAACAATTTGACCTCTTTGAACTTCACTGAGGGACTTTTTTCGACCCATTTCTGTAGCAACAAGAAGTATAAAAAGTGAAAAAAATTCCAAAGTAAAATCGATTCAGATGTCCGCAGTGTTAAAGAAGAATGTGTAATGAGCGACCAGAGCGCAAACAATGAGTATGGTGCAATCTCAACAGTAGGATGATGCAATACAATCTCATACCGAGAAATCTACGTATTTCCATGAGTGGTCTTAAACTTTTGGTAGTGACTGTAAATGTTGTTGATAGCTTTATGCCATCGACAACGGATTGTGGAGTCGTTTGGTCTGATCATTTACCGGATTTTGTGAAAACAGCAGTGAATGAATTGTTTGAAATTACGGAGATGTTAAAGCTTTGTTTGTACTGAACTGGGTCGAATCTTTGGCTTTCATGGCCACAGGGCGGTCACCCATATACTACATACTGTATACTACATACTTGGGTAGATTATTTTGCTACCATGTCATTAACTTAAGCGCGCTATTCTTTTCTCAGCCCTCGTTCATTAAATATCTCGTACCCATAACGCATATAAAGCTGGACCTCCCATAAAACGACGACCTTACATCAAACCAGGAACGTCAGTTTTAGTTTATGAGGTTCCACCGTGGCTGGAAAGCACATAGTAAAAATGTAATATAAACTCACTAAATATGCTGTGCAAAGGAGCATTGCAAAGAGTAACTGGTCTATCCAAAGCAATTCCAATACCGCCTGTTGTATCAAAACTTCATGCAACGTGTCCCGGGTAGACGTAGGAAGGCTTTTTACTAAAATGGCATTAAAAACAGGCGAAATAAAGAGTTTGCAAAGAATCTAGGTTGCTCATATTATTTTGAAATCATGTTTAAATCGATGATTAAAGAAGTACTTCAGCAAGATAAACATTAAAAATGGGAGCATCTGTCTTAAAGAAGCCTGCGGCTACCTACGGTAACGATAGCCTTGAAGCGAACTTGCGTTGCTAACTATTTAAAGTACCGAAAAGGGATGTCAAACACACGAAGAATTTACTTTAGTTGTCAGCTGGTGAAAGAAATATTTCTATATTGAATTTTTCTTCATGGTCAGGAGCCTATTGGCAAAGTCCAAAAAACCCCTACAAAGCAAGCACGCGTGAATAATTTGCCGGAATTGAGCTAAACGTTACTCGAAATACTTACTCATACACGTTTACACAGCAGGGGAATTATGGTGAAGTAAATATTTTTCTCTGTTTCCAATTTCTGTGAAAGCAGATAGCTAACTAGTAAAACCGTGATGTTGGTTACGGTAAACGGGCTGGGCTGATCTTACTAAATGTTGTAGGCGGGACTGGGGCTATGCGGGCACAACTTGATCTAAAAAGAGAAAAAATCTGCGTTTTCACACAGCTCAGCTAGAAACTGAAATTTATTCTCGCATGTTCGTTGTATACAGCTGAGGGTGTTCATAATTGATGCTAATGAACTGATCAATAATCACAGTTTATTACCTTCCTTAGCTTTCATATAAAATCAACTTTGGATACCACATTGAGTTTAAATTTTTATATATTTAAAGCGATTTACAACATCTCCTGGAACACATGTAGAAGGGAAAATGCTTTGTGTTTTTAACAAGGACTTGCTTACACAAACCTGCCATTGCATATTTATTATGCTGTACCAAACCTTGTAGTTAAGAATGCTAGTAAAAAATACAGAAATGATATTTACTATGTGATATTTACCATAATATTCTTCAAAGTTTTTTAGTAGGATCTTGTTATTGTGGGTGGGCCGGTTAAGGGAAAAGATGATGTCAGTGTATTGTATTTTGGTACTGGAATGGTTCGTTAGACAATGAATCATTACACTCCAGGCTTTAAAAATAGGACAAGTAAGGATTAGCAATTTATGGTTGAATATTAGAGGGTTGCAAAAGGCCGAGAGTTTTTACGAGATTTGATTGTCCATGTCTGAAGAAACCAGGCTTACAAGCAAGGAGGGACAACACAATTATGTATTGCAGTATGCAGTTTATAAATGCACAATATAAATCAGGGTAAATTATTGAATTTTGTTTTTGTAACAAGTTTCCTTAAGTTTGGTGCTATAAATTTTTGCGCCACGTGTTGCCTCTCATTTCACCGAACAAGTGACCACGGCCAACAGGCTGAGATCAGGCCATGGCAGAACCGCTGCCAATCTGCACAAATGGGGCCTGCGAGAGTCTGCTACTTGCCCCAAATGTCAAATTGCCCCTGCCCCTCAGGACACAGAACACCTGGTCCTAACCTGTCCAATGACAAAGATCCCTGGCGGATACACAACAATACANTTACGAGATTTGATTGTCCATGTCTGAAGAAACCAGGCTTACAAGCAAGGAGGGACAACACAATTATGTATTGCAGTATGCAGTTTATAAATGCACAATATAAATCAGGGTAAATTATTGAATTTTGTTTTTGTAACAAGTTTCCTTAAGTTTGGTGCTATAAATTTTTGCGCCACGTGTTGCCTCTCATTTCACCGAACAAGTGACCACGGCCAACAGGCTGAGATCAGGCCATGGCAGAACCGCTGCCAATCTGCACAAATGGGGCCTGCGAGAGTCTGCTACTTGCCCCAAATGTCAAATTGCCCCTCAGGACACAGAACACCTGGTCCTAACCTGTCCAATGACAAAGATCCCTGGCGGATACACAACAATACATTCCTGCAGTCAGGAATACTTTAAATGGCTCAAAAGAACTGGAGTGAAAATATAAACAACAAAGCCTTACGAAACTACTACTACTACCGAACAAGTAAGGCAAGTCCATTGTTTTGTGCTTCAGATATTTAAAAATTTGATTTTGGTGTGTCGTGAACACCATTTCTTCTGACCGTCTAGATTTTTGAGAGGATTAGAGGACTTGAGCACAAAGGTGCAACCTGCCAATTTACTTGTGGTACATTTTTGTCTGTTGAGAGTATCATAGTTGTTAAGTTCTGCTTTAAAATATTAGCTTTGTTTTAATTTTTTGTTTTATTACATGTTTCTTTTGTTAGCTGTCGATAAATCTCGAGGTTGTCACTCGTTTGCTTTGATTAATTTTTAGAATCGGAAGGGGAGGTCGATTTGGAAGAAAGGGAGTGGCAATCAATTTTGTCACCAATGATGAAGTCAAATTGCTTAGAGACATTGAGGCATTTTATAATACAACAGTTGAAGAAATGCCCATGAATGTGGCAGACCTCATTTAATCCCAAGTCGTGTGATCAAATAAATGAGACGTGGATTAGTAGCGTCATTGATAAACGCAAGCAGTGGGTGGTTGCTATCTTGTACGCACCGTAATCCAATGACAGATATTCGGTGTTATTTTGAAATAATTGCCCAAAAAAAATGGAATAAGGGTGGCCTTTTTTCTCTCTGTATTCTACCTAAAGGATGGAAGGAGAGGAATTTTTCCTTTTCGTCTTTGTCACTTTGTATTTGCTTGCTCCTTGATTTACTTGCTTTGTTGAGTTTTCTGAAATTACGGGCCCTTTGATTGCAATTTATGCAATTTATTTTAAATTTGTACAACCTTGTACACAAGGATGGGGGTTGACATGGTGAGATTATGTGATGTTGCTGTTTAAAGAAAAAATTTCTAGATAGATGCATATGTTATTTGGTTAAACGTATGACAGGTATTCTGAACAACACAACGCTTCAAGATTGCGCCAAATGTAATAACAGCTTGCGCGACGGAAAATACCTGTATAGCTTTAGCAGTATTACTTATAGCTTTGAATATGGCTTACATACCACAGGTGACATGAAGACCTGGACAGCAAGGTATGGAGTTTGTCTATGTGACTACAAACAGGATGTGAAAGCTTCTTTACATTGGGTATTTTGGGTAGTTATTTTAAGCTTGGGGCCAAGTGAAAAGATAATATTCCTACATATTATGTTGCCTTTTCTTTTTAATTCGCGAAGTATTGTTTAAAAAAAATTGGAAAATATATATTGTTCTTTTATCTTTAATAACTAGGTCGTTTATTGCTTAGATTAGAGACAATTGCCGAGAACGAGCTTTAGAAATCAAACCTGTTTGCGAGCTAATTTATCATACGGCGATACACCATTGCGGCACCTAACAGTATTAATGCAGAATTCATTCGAGTTGTAATTTGCCCGCCGCATGTTTATTTTCACTAACAGACGTAGTGAAGTACCTAATGTAGACGAGAAATTTTAATTCCATGATACTAAGTTGAAGGTTAAATAACAAAGTTGGGCGAGTCTGCTTGCTTCTTCATTTTAATCTTTATTTTTAACAGTAGCTCACAGTATCGGAATGTGCTAGTTTAATGTCTGGCGGGAATTACGTATTCTGTTTGTTTGCTTGAAGTTCAGATAGTAAATTGAGCTTCCCTACGAGCTGCATGGAGCTGCGCAACGCCTTTTTATTATAATAGAGAAGTATTTTGAAGTCAAATTATGCTTACATTGAACTGTTACTTCCCAAATTGATTTTAATGCTGAGCTTCTTCATATTGACAGAGAACAACTTGTACTTGGTAATGTAAGATGTGAGGATTTTCATGTCGTTGCTTGGATGAAAATACTTGTATAGGATTTGTATAAGCTCGAGGACTAAGGCGATACCTCCCAATAGTTGTTGTGGGTAATACGCTGTGCGATCTTATTTTATCTAACGTGCAGCTTAATTGCAGACGCTATCTGTGAAAGACGGTGAGAGGCTCTTCTATGCCTTAATCACTGGAATTTTGTGATACTATGAAATGGTAGTAGAATACAGCAGTCAAGACGAAACTGAAAGGAAACGGTTATATTTATCGTGACCAGAATCGCGTTGATGCCAGACTAAATGTATGTTGAAATCGACACGGTCCACATAAGGAAAAGGCAGTTTTTTCCAAGCCAGTTAACTGGAGATTATCGTTTTTATTACTTAACCAATAAGAATGCATTTTCATTCTCTTTCAAATATGAACATTCGTTTCGGTCAAACTTGCATAAAAGGCGGAGAAAAAGAAGACAAAATTATATGCGCAATAAAAATGTAAGATACGTAAAAATATTTGTCGACTTTTATTTAAACTAGGAAAACCAATAATGAGTCGTCGGAAAAGACAGTCCAAGCACCTGTATTTTAATTTGCATGAACGCTGTAATAACACTTGAGTTCAAAATTTAAGCAAGAATGTAGACCAGGCAATTGGAAACAAATGTAGCCATAAAATCGGCAGCTGTGAACGTTGGTGAACAAAGATGAAAACCGCGATTATCCAGTAACATCCTCTTTAAGAGTAAATAAACCTAATAGCGGGCCAGAATCTAGATTGCTTTAAAAGCAAATTATACTGCTGCAAACTAAAATCGTTAAATTATATACGAAATGTAAATGGGTAACCTACTCTGATGAGCTGTGAAGGTCGTTATTACTAAATTTGTTAGTCTGTTCTTGAAACCTGATTGATTTCATGGGTATTGTTTATCGTGCCAAATAAAACTTTATATACTTTTATTTTATTCTTTTGACCATTACAGTGAAGGGTTGTTTTTTCTCCTTCAAATCTGTTGTTATTGATTATAACCTTAGAGAATGAAGTGGTGCAATTTAGCTTTGCGATGTTTACCGTCTTGTGCATGACAGTGAGGTGCAACCTTTACGGAGTATTAAATCATCAATTTGATTTACGAACTCGCAGACAGCACATTTGTAACAGAACAACAGCTCTCCGTACTCCTTGAAAAATGGAAACGGAAAACCACCACCGTAGCAAAGGTTGAGCAGGTCCAATATGTTTTTAACATTAGCTTATTGTTAAATTGGTGAGTAACCAGAAGAGTACAAAAATTTGAAATCTGACAGCGACAGATGAGCAAAATCTACCCTGACAAGTTGACTTTTTTTTTCTATTTCACCGTTTTAATAGTGATTTGGTTTCTAGAATACGAGACGAACTTCCACGATTGACTATTACTGTGCATTAAAGCAAGGAAATGAACATAAAAAACTGACCTCTATTGACCAGGGTGTGAACTTCTAGTCTCGATGCCGTTTTCTAGAATATCTTGGTCAATAAAGCCCCAAGTCTTGCTCAAGCTATCACCACATATAAATTGACCCGTTTGTACTAATGGATATTAATGTTTGTGATGAAATTGATGTTCTTTTAGGGTCACGTCAGCGACTTTCAAAGTTTTGAACCAAGGCTTTGGACTGCCTTTAGTCAGCTTCAAGACTAATTTTTAGTACCCCTGTAGTCTGACTCGGAATGGACCCTGATAAATTACTTACTTAAAGGGCTGATTGTAACTAAACAAAAAAAACTCTGCATTGTACACGCCTTGCTAATGCAATCCTTCACCCTCCTTAATCCCACTTGAAAGAAACTCTGAAGACAGTGAGAAGCTGCGAGTAGAATACTGTTTAGACTCTAGATGAAGACAAAGGTTGGCNATCACCACATATAAATTGACCCGTTTGTACTAATGGATATTAATGTTTGTGATGAAATTGATGTTCTTTTAGGGTCACGTCAGCGACTTTCAAAGTTTTGAACCAAGGCTTTGGACTGCCTTTAGTCAGCTTCAAGACTAATTTTTAGTACCCCTGTAGTCTGACTCGGAATGGACCCTGATAAAGTACTTACCCAAAGGGCTGATTGTAACTAAACAAAAAAAACTCTGCATTGTACACGCCTTGCTAATGCAATCCTTCACCCTCCTTAATCCCACTTGAAAGAAACTCTGAAGACAGTGAGAAGCTGCGAGTAGAATACTGTTTAGACGAATGTTGCACTCGCAATGATTGTTTGGTATGGAGGTGGGCTACGGTATGACGAACCCTGGAAGAATTGCATTTGCTTTAATGAATTAGATGCGAAGAAATACGCAAGGAAGTACTATGAACAATTATTTTAAAATCCTTGCCCTGTTCGATGTGTTGTGGGATTATTCGCCACGCGCATTGCGCGGGAAGTTTCCCTTTCCTCCTCCTCAAGTGCTATGCTCTCCCAGCACGTTGGCGATCATGGTTCTCCACAGACTTCTATCCTTCGCGGTTCTTAGCAATTGCAGCTCGTTCTTTCCTAACCATGCCGCTATGCCTCCTAGGTAATTCGTTCTTGGCCTTCCCCTGCCTCGTTTCCCTTCGATCTTTCCCGTTAGTGTCACTTCTTCGAGCTCCTCTTTTCTCATTATATGACCCAAGAAGAAAGCTGTCTTTCTCGCATAATGGATATCAGCTTTCTCTTGCACCCTGCACTCTTCAAAATATCCATATTGGAAACATGCTCAGTCCAAGATATTTTTAAAACGTGCCTAAAGAACCACATCTTTGCTGCTTCTATTTTCTTCTCTATTGTTGGTGTCATTGTCCAGCTTTCACGCCCATATGTTAGTACCGGAATCACATAGCAATATAATATCCTGACTATACACGGATATTTACGGATTGTCAGACTTTTGGCCATTCGCTGGAAAGCCTGCTTTGCTGGTGTATCTTCCGATGTAATCATACTACCAAGATATTTGAATTTGTCCACCTGAAAGGCCGTCTTTCTCTTCGATACTTCTCATAATGTACTCACTGTAAATATTAAATAAATCCGATGAGAAGACACATACTTGCCTAACTCCTCTGAATATTACAGTATTTCCCAACTTCGATTTGTACTCTCACACCTGCAGTCTGCTCCCAGTACATATTCGTTATGATTCTTACATCTTTACCGTTTATGTCTAGATCTTGCAGTATCTCTAATAGGCATTCGTGTTTCACTTTATCAAATGCTTTTGAGTAGTAAATGAAACACAGGTATAAATCTCTCTGCATTTCTATCGGTCGTTCCGGTAACATTCTCATATGAATATAGCGTTTCTTGTACCTGAATCTTGGACGAAGCCAAATTGTTGCTTCCCTATCTCCGGCTTTATTGCTCTCCTAGCTCTTGCCATTATGACTCACATAAGGATCTTAGTTACATGGCTCATTAGACTGATGGTTCTGTGTAGCTCGCACTCCGTAGCACCAGGTTTCTTTGGCAGAGCTATGAACACAGATTTGGTTATGTGTGATGGAATTTCTCCGCTGACATGTATATTGTTGAGTAGTTCCGTGACTTTATATATCCCAAACCCTTCAAGAGCCTTTATCATTTCCTGTTGCCTTGTTTACCTTCATCTTCTTAATCGCCGCGATCACTTCACATTGTAGAATTCTCGGTCCAGTGATGGGTTTCTTAATGGATGGTTTTTCTCCCCTCGTATCTCTAAACAGCTCGTCAACGTACTCTGCCCAGCGTACCAACAGTTCTTCTTTTTCCATGATTAGAGAACCATCCTTTGCTTTAACGCATCCACTTGAGCAGTATGTTCTTTTACCTACCAATTCCATAATCTTTTGTGCATGAACTTTGTATCCGGCTTTTTTGCCTTCAATATCTCGACATTATTCATTTATCCATGTCTCTTTCGCTTTTCGCCATTTATTTTTTATCTCACGATCTACGTTTTTGTATTGAATCGAGTCTCTGTCTGAAATTTTTTGCCTTTCTCTCATCTTCTACAGAATTTCTGGCTTCATACAAGCTTGCTTTTGTTCATTTCTTTTGGGCTGAACAAATTCTTTGCCTGCTTCTAATAGTGTTTCTTTTACCACTTCCCATTTACTGCCTTCTTCTCTCTCTAGTATTTCGAACCGGTTCTTTATCGCAACTGCATATCTGGATCTAAGCTCCTGTTTTTCACGTACAAGATTCCACTGCAGTTTAGCTTCTGGAGTTGTGCGTTTTAGTCGACGAAGCTTCAGTCTGACTATACATACAACAAGATTGTGGTCACTTCCACAATCTGCTCCGGGTTAAGCTTTCGCTTGTTGAACAGTATTTCGGAAACGACTGTTGATGGTTACATAGTCAATATGAATTTTATACCTATCTCCAGGATCTTTCCATGTCCACAGGCGTCTTTTATGATTTTTAAACCATGTGTTCATAATCATCTGGTCATGCGCTGTGCCCCAGTCTACCCATCTTTCTCCTCTCTCATTCTGTATCCCTAGCACATATTTTCCTACTACATTTCCTACTCTTCGTTCTCCGACCTTGGCGTTCATGTCTCCCATCACTATGACTACCTCTTAGGAATTACACTGTCTCATGGCTTCCTCAAGCTGTTCATAAAATACATAAATGTCCTCGTTATTGCTGTCGGTTGTTGGTGCATATACTTGAATTACAGATTTATTAAATGGTTGCCTTTTCAGTTTGACTAGCAAACCTCTTTCGGAAAGGTTCCAATATCCCATAACACATCTACTCAGTTCGTTGTTTATAATAATGGCAACTCCTTTTTCATCTACACTCCAGATTATATAACTTTTTATCCTTCCATGTCGAAACATCCTTTACCAGACCATCTTGTTTCACACAAACCTGGCATATTGATATTCATTCTTTCCATTCCCGGTTTAACGTTTGCCAATTTCCCTACTTGATACAGTGTGCGTACATTCCATGTTCCAATCCGTATAGGGGTTTTGTTTCTGACAGTAATAGGATGACGATCGGGTCCCAGCTGTCGAACATGAACAACCCGACCGAGCGAGGTGTTGATGGTTGTGTTGTCATTATCAACCCCATTCACGCTGTCAGCGGTAGATATTATTCTGTGTATATACCATGATTATTCTTGGGGAGATACAGTGGTGGTTTGCCATTGCGTTCCACTGGTGGATGGCCACTTTTACTCTTGTCTGAGTCGTGCCCTTAGCATACCACGATGCGTTTGCAGGTTGAGCCTTCATTGCCGTTGGTCTCACCAGAGACTCCTCCGCCAACTCCAACTCCTTTCCCTGACTTCATGCGTTGGCGCGAGATATGCACCTATCCCCAATAATGAATTACCAGGTACCCTCATGTCGTTTAGCCTGCCAGCTGAAGCGGTTTTCCGGAGTGTGGCCGCTGCCGTGCACAAGCAGCTACTTGGAGCCAGACATCCATCGCTCGGAGGCTAGCTGATGGTTGCTACTGGATAGTACTCCTTCCGAGCACCCCAAACACCCCAGTTTCTCTTTACTTGGTTTAAATATTCGTTCAAATGGTTCCAAGTACTTTTTTTTGTAGCACTTGTGTACTTTTCTCCGCTGGCGTAAAGTTTTCGCTTACGAAAAATGGGGGTTTAGTACACGGTTATTCTCGAGGAATCGCGGCTGCCAGTATTAGGATCGAGTCACGAAATATCGAGAGGCTATTATACTCAAGTTCGCGGAAAGTTGAGGTCTTCAATGTTGCTTCAAATGACGGAAAATTCGGTCTGCCTGTGGAAATCACTGAAGTTGTGAAGGACATGCTAATGAAATTGAACAACTGCTGACATGCGCAAGACATTTCCTTATTCACAGGGAACTGCAATCATTGATAAAGGCACGAAAACAGAACTTCCAATTCACCGTCTTCTCGGATGTGGCAAGTATTAAAAGATCAAAATGCAAGTGCCACCGAAAATCAGCCAGCAAAGCAGCCAGTTGCAGAGCTGACCAAATTCGGGTGGATCTGCATATCACCGGGAACTGATCTTGACAGCCAAAGTCTTCTGACGCAATAGTGTGGTGAATTTCGATCGCCTCTACAGACTCGACATTATGGGACGAGAGGATCGGTCCGACTGAGATCAATGGACAGTTTACTAGGACTTCAAGGAACAATTGAATCAGAACAAAGATGGCTGGTACGAGACTGATGTAGAATGTCGTCATCATCACCATTGTAAAACAATGAGACTGCCAGTATCGCGACACTGCCAAGCTTAATGAAGAATTTTTAAAAGAGATTCACAGTCAGTCAAATGATGCGAAGTGACGTTACTTACTTGCCGTTGTAACAGGGGAAGGGTTCTGAATTCCGCACAAACCACTTATCAAGGAATCTGTAGAGACAGCCAAGATGTGCACTGTCTACTATGCGTCCTGCAAGGCGAATCGAGAGAGTTCATCGCTTTATGAATGCTTGGAGACGGAGCCACCACTACAAAATCTGCCATGGCACTTGCTGATTAGGAACAGGCTGAAATCCATTGTCCTTACTGAAGATCTGAAGCAGGCCGTTCTTGCCATTCATAAAGTAGATGGAGACTACTCTCACTTTCGCTGGAAAAAAAATAAACATTCAGACAAAGCCAATTCATTGCGCTTCACACGAGAGATATTCTAATTATTTTAGTCACTATTTTTGCTGCGTGGAGCTATTGAATTTCATCTGGACAGTATCCGAAGGAAGTATGATGGCATAATCAGTGGAGGCGAAACTGAGGAAGAGTTGAGAAATCTCCAGAGTGAGTTGACATTTTCTCTGGAGGGAGATTTACATTTCACAAGCGGCACTCAAATCTACCATGTCTAGAATCGGACAACAGTGATGTGAGCGGTTCCCGAACCTACGCCAAACAGGAGCTGGGTGTGAACTACCAAAGGTCAATCCTGGGACTTGCTTGAAACAAGGATGCAGATACCATAGCCGGGCGAATTCCGACTAACCAAGTAGAAACGACTAAGACAGAAATGCTGGCATTTTTGGCGTCAATCTACAGCCCAGTAGAATTTATTTTATTTGTACTACTTGCTGAGAAGCAACTGTTTAGAAAAGCTTACTACTTAGCACTCTGTTTGGACACAAATTGTCGTTGTTCCACCTTGAACGTTGGGCAAAATGGAAACAGCGACTGCCATTCTCGTTCGGTGATGCAAGTTACTTTTGGATCTGTGCTGTAATGTATGCTGTGGTGTTTTAAGCAGACAGTGTTATTCAAGAAATGCTGACCACATACCCTCGGCTGAGCAAGAAACATCTGACAACACCAAGGAAAGAGCTGGTCGCATTACACATGGCTACTAATTTCACACACAATCCAAAGAAGTACTCACAGAAATGTTAATCTATCGCGCGATGTGGTGGCCGGATAGTACTACGGCGTTGTATCGTATTAGGGGAGAAAGCAAGTGCAAGCAATACGTTAGAAATAGAGTGAGAAAAATCAAGTCTGAATGAAGTATCACGTAGTGGCATGTTAGCGGAGACTAAAATCCATTTGATTTAGGAAGTCACTTTTGCTATGGTGCTCAGCTCAAGGGGGAAGCATTGATTTGATTAAAAATTAAATAAGAAATGGATGCTCGAAACTTTCACCTGGCCGCAGAACCTCAGGATATTGACCAACTGTGCTTTCTGGTGGAAGAATGGTATTTAACAGCAGACACTGTCTATCACATTTTACCCTGATAAAAGAGGGGTGGTGATTTGGTGACAATCTTCTTCTTTTTTCTCTTTCGGCTGCTCCCGTCAGGGGTCGCCACAGTGGATCATGCATCTCCATTTGGTACGGTCCTCAGCGTCCTCTCTTCTCACTCCCAACGCGCTCATGTCCTCTTCAATTGCATCCATGTAACGTCTCCTTGGTCTTCCTCTTTTTCTCCTCCCAGGCAGATGCATCTCTAACATTCTTCTTCCGATATAGTTCTCTTCCCTTCTCATCACATGTCCAAACCATCTAAGTCTTGCCTCTCTTTGTTTCAATCTTAATCTTCTAACATGTGCTGTTCCCCAGATGTACTCATTTCGGATTTTGTCCAGGCGTGTGACCCAAGCGACCACCTCAGCATTCTCAACTCAGCCACTTCCAACTCAGCTTCCTGTTTCTTTATTGTTGCTACCGTCTCAAGCCCATACAACAAAGCTGGTCTCACTACTGTCCTGTATACTCTTCCTTTCATTTTTGGTGATAGCCTTCTGTCACACAGTACTCCCATTACCTTTCTCCACCCATTCCATCCTGCCTGTTTTCGCTTTCTCACTTCCCTGTCACATCCCCCATCATATTGCACTGTGGATCCCAGGTACTTGACGTCATTAGCCTTTGTGACATCTGATCCGTCAATAGTTATTTTGTCATTCTCTCTCCCATTTAACACAAGGTATTCTGTTTTTGCTCTACTGACTTTCATTCCCCTCTTTTCTAGGGCATCTCTCCACTTCTCCAGTTCTTCTTCAGCCTCATCCCTTGTCTTGCTCCACAGCACGATGTCATCAGCAAACATCATTGTCCATTAGGTGGCAATACCATCGGTAATTTTATCGAGACTGAGGCTAAAGAGGCCCTTCTGTTCAAGAGACAGAACTAATTCAGCCAGAGCTCAGCCTAGTGTTTTCATGCCTGAGTCCTTTCTGCCTTAATATTTCACTGAAACAATTTTGCATGCAAACCAGCTTCCATAAACTGTTCAAAAATAGTTAAACGCTGGTTCACCTCTCTAATGTTGCGGGAAATTCCTCTCAAGAATTTAGATCCTTGACTTTCATAATTTCACTTTGCATCTTGTGAAGCACATATTCATTTGTTTTGTTCTTTGAATACCATGCTTTCGGGAGTGGGCTATCTTCCGTAAGAATTAGGTACATCTTTGTGAAATTCAAATCGCGATTATCTTCACTACCGCGCAGCGGTAGAGCTTGGTGAGCAAAAAATGTAATGTTTGATGAAATATTCAGCAAACACTGTCTGTTTGTTGACATCCTGATACGATTGAGATATGTTAGCGCTCACAATATTTACAACTTTAGAAATTAGGATAAAACATTTGTTTGCCTTTTTGAGGGACTGAGATGGAACATGTTTATCAAAATATTTGTTTTAGTATCAACATCTTCCCTATTCCTCTTTTCCTCAAACTTAAGTGGTTTTTCAGAATTCTTACTGAAAATCTTATTTTTAAGCCTTTATCTCCTTAAATCAAAAGGTTGTGTTGGTTTTAAGTCATAATGTAGCCATTAATTTCAGTTCCTGTTTTCGAACCAAGTTTGTTTGAATGGTAGGGTGTTATTTTTCCCGAAAGTACGCGTTGAAAAAGGAAACTGCTTTGGCTCGATTTTGTCCACCTGTAAGGGTTTTAACTCAGCAATGAATACTTTTTTGCAATACTTAGCAGATGAGTGTATGATGAGTGTACTTAGTATACTCGTTCTAATCTTCAATCCCAAAGGGTTGAAATTTGGGATAATATGAAAGCCACTGGGTTTGAAAATTGGTGAGAAAATTAGGGATTATGTTGGTATTAGTTTGGGATTAAAAAAACCCATTGAATAACTTGAGAACCACATTTACCAACAGAAAGTTGCAAGAAGAGAAAAAAGTTCACTCACCTTTGCCTTGCAAACCTTGTAAATTGGGTTGAAATATTAGGGAAAGATATTTGAATGTCATATGAATGACTCGTCGAGACTTGGTTACTGTTGGATTGTAAAGAAGTATTATCTGCTCGTTTTGTTATCGAGGAAAATAGTTGTGATTACTGTCTCCTAGCCTGTAGTAAAAGTAACCAGGCCTTGATCAACGAGCCCTTATAAAATGTTGGGGTTTTTTCGGGTATTCGATAGTGACAGTTTTCTTTAAAATGAGCTTCAAAGAAACAAGAACAAGAGGCAAACAAGAATCCTCAAGAGGGAAGCTGTTCAAAATCTCTGGGATTAATTTGGGAAAATTTACTTCAAAGTTTGGACTTGGGACCAACTTGTAATCTGTCAACCGTCAAAGGAGATATTCTCTTATCAAAAGAAACAGTTTGTGAATTGGTGGTGTTTGTGGGAAAGCCTGCCAAGGCCAACATTCATTCTTTGGAATTACCTGCATAATGGTGGTACGTTCATTCGTGGTTTATTTACTTTTTTACGTCCTGTCAAATTTTATCCGAACTGTAAGGCGCCAAAATCCACGTGCTCGTTCCCGAACCCACAGCAATAGTTGCTTTTGCTTGACGATTTTGCACTTTTGTCGAAACTTAGATCACATAGAAATGTACTCGCAAATTCTCTATTGTAATATTTCAGGCCCTTGGGTTTTATAGCATTACTTTTTGTTGTTGGTATTACATTTCCTCGTCCATCTTTGTGACTGAACAATTTTTGTTTGTAAACATTGTCAGACAAGTGTATGACTGATTTATCGTTTTTTAGGAAATGCACATGATAATCCACTGCATCAATGCCAGTTCCATAGGGATAGGACTAGGATTTTTGGGGTGCTATGCCTAAAAATTAAAACAAGCTTCCCAGAAACTTAACCCACGATTTCAATCCACATTATAATCTGTCCATTTGACTACGATAGTGATGGTCAGTTATGCCATCAAAAACGCAAGTTTTGAGCTTTTAAGACACCAGTTAAGATAAATCCTCAGAAAGAGTACTTGTGTTTGGATAGTGTGATACAGTTACGGTCCACTTAAGCTTTAGCAGAGGTTAATTTTGGTGTTGGGATTGCTCATGAAGAAAGGCTACCCGAGATGCAAGCAGGTAATCCTTTGAAAGTACACCAGCACTCAACCATAATCGTTGCCTTGTAATGTCATTCTTAATCATTATCTTGACACAAGCATATTGTATATATTGACTTGGTAAAATAATTTATTCGTTTACACCATTTTGTGAATGCTGTCTCACTTCTGCTTGCTTTTCAGGATCGTTATAACATTCACAGTCAGCTTGAACATTGTAAGTTTGTATAAGTTATAAACGCAATATAGTTTGATTGTATATGTTGTTGTTTTTGACATTAAGAATATTTGTTAATAAATAATCAAATTTAATTTGATTTATTATGAATAAATATAAGTTTGAATTGCAGCAGAAAACTGTATCATAACCCTGGTCAATATGTGTGAGAAACATAAGAAAGTATTAAAATTCATGTACCTTTATGTTAACATTTACACATCGTGATCCTATTACTCCTTGATGCGTCAAATTGTGATATTATATGCCATTCCTGCTCTCTTTCCATATGTTCTACATTTATCTTTGTTGACTAAATTATCTATACTCATGAGAACCTGTATTTTGTGGTCTTGTACTAGAGACCACCAAATACAGGTTCTCTTTTTGTCTTTAATTCACTCTTAGGCAATGGCTGCTGGTTTTTTGCCTCTTTAGTCCTTCTTCAACATCTCTTTATAATTTACCATACCATTATAGCCCACCTTGGGACCCCACAGCCACTTCTTTTCTGTCATTGAGCCTAAATATTTAGATCCATTAACTTGGTTTAATCCAGCATTAATAACATATTTAACTGCATGATCTCATTAATATTATTTTTACCCTGTGTTTATACACCATTTAGTGATAGTTGGGGAAAACACCATTCAGCAGCATGCAACAAGTCTGGAAAGTGTATTCAAGGACCTTTGGATTTGGACTTGGGGTTCTTTGAGGGACTTTGTTGTGACTAAGGAATTTCTTTGTTGCATGCCTTTTTGAACTGCAACCAATGAACTTTTCTTTACGTAGAGATCCAAAGCTTTGTGCCCACATAAAGAAATGAAACCACCAGGTACCTCAAAGTTATGGTGGAGCTGCACAAGCCATTATGCCACTGTTCATACCTCCCTCTCTCTGTCTCTGCCTATCTCTGTACATATATATATATATATATATATATATATATATATATATATATATGTATTTGTATATAGACATAATATACTTTGAAAATATCTAACAGTGGAAGAAATAAATAAAACTGAATTCATTAACAGATTCCTGTCAGGTGCTCAAAAAGTGAAAAAACATTTGGTGCTGCAAAATAAATTACATCAATAAAATTGTTGCTGTAAAATAAATAAAACCGATCAATAACTTCAACCTTGTGCCTTTTAACCACAGAAGATTACAGCTGTTTATTTTACTCAGTACCTTCTGTATATCTGTACAAAAATTGAGATACAAGCCACAACTTGAAAACAGAAAAACATTTCTGGGAGCCCTTTAAAAATAATGGGCTTATTCATTATAACCTTTGCTGTTTGCATGTTCACTTGAGGATCCTGACCCTCCAAACTATTTTCCTTCAATCCAAGATAGTACATTGAATACAAATAACAACAAACTATATTTCAGATACAACCTTAATTCTGTAGGTGTTTATTGACATCTTTTTTCTGCAAAATAACAACTTTAGCTCCTGCCTGTCAATTTAAGTATAAGATCTAGTTAGGGAAGGTTTTCTTCAGTATCAGTATGGTTGGTCCAAACCATGGTGTAACTCATGCACCATCAAATAAAAGTAGTTGGTGGTTCTCACTGTAAAGCACGACAGTTACTTTTTATTTACACTAACAGTCTGCCAACAAACAGGCAGTAGCTTATCATTTATCTTTTCCAATCAGGAGTCCCCCTGATAAGACAGGGTCATTGTGTTATTAATTATCAAGATGTAGCCAAAGGCATAAAAATGTACATAGAGATGAGTCTTTAGCTTTGAACACCAAGGGAGTTAGGTTTCCAACCCTGACAAGAGAAAAAGACCAGACAAAAATAGCCTGAGAAACATTTCATTTGCTGGGTATTGTGTATACTTTTGTGTTATTAAGGTGATCACATGACATGACAAGAGAAGTCAGCTAAGAAAAACATACATTGGTAAAAGCTTAAAAGAAAATATGGTATATGGGACAGACCTAGATACCAGTTGATAAGAATGATGATGATGCTAATGATATTTTTGTTAAAATAATCACATTTGATACAGTAAGATAGAGTGGTGGCTGTTTTGACAATATGTGATGTGTCAAAAGGAATAATAATCATTATTATCATTGGATAGGCCATTAACAACTAGAAGGGAAGTGTCTGCAAAGAAAAATTTATTGAAAATTTATTGTTGAGAGTAGAAAGCAAATGTATGAAGACTTGCATTTATGTATTTTTGCCCATTGCACCTATACCTGACAATATTGCCAAGTGTTAAGTTTTTATGTTACCTGGATAGCTGTGTAATGGGGGAGGGGAATTATGCCCACAGGCCATTAAAAATTGTTACAAAGTATTTCTGGTGTGCCAGTTGTTTTTCTTTAGTGTTTTGTTTTTTGTGGGTTTTTTTACAGTACAGTCAAAGTATATTGGAACAGGCCACTCAGACACAACAAAATTGTAAGTATGATGGTATATTTGATCAGAAATTACTAAATTTGTTTTACATTTGCAACTATTTATGTAGATATTTCTTGGCAGAAGTGACATTGAAGTTTGGACAGGAGGAGCTTAAGTGTAGTTGATGTCAAGAGCCTTTATATGAAAATCAGACATAATGGGTTATTGACCCATGGATTACTGGTTTCAGAAACTTTAAAAGTTGTATCACCTGTTTTTACAATAATAAGGCTTTTTTTAGAGAAGAACAAGTTCTTTAGTAGGGAACCCCCCCCCCTACCTTCAATCATGCCATGATCACATCTTGAAGGAGTATTTTAGCCCCTAAAGTTAAGGAAGGCATGCTAGGTACTTGTAATCTTGACCTGGTATGCATCTGGTCTGATAAAATTTGCACCTATATGTTTTGAAATTAGTTTTACCTTGTGACAATGTTACACATTGACCACCAAACCTTTTTTGAGTTGATATATAAAATAGAATTACTTGATCACTTGAATTATGTGATGTCCTTTTCAGTTTCAAAAACTGTGTTAGCATTTTGAAAAGTGACCAGACCAGTTTTTGTCCTTCTCTCAAATTGTTCAAATATATTCAGAAAATCAATGGTTGCACTGTGTTTGATAAAAAATATTCACTGGTTATTGTTGGGTAAAAAAGTCTTGTCAAATCGAAATGGTTATTTGGCAATTCCAAACTTACTTGTGTTTGACAAAGAATTATGACTTGCACATTTGCTAGTCCCCAGTGGGCATTCTTACAAAGGTTGAATATACAATTAAATGCTGCTGTTGGCCAACATGCAAGAGAAAAGAATGTTTAACATAGGCCTAAAGTTTGTACACTTGTGACACCATCAGAAATATTTTGACTTTGTGACCAGTTTTTACCTATATTATATTGAATAATTATTTTATTGATTGACTAAGGGCATGTAACTGCAACAAGCTATCAATCTGGATAAATTAGCATGCATATTAATTGAAGCTTTTATCTGTGATGTTGGTGTTGGGGTGGTTTAAGCCTCTGTTGGGGTCAAGGTGAAGCAGGTTACAGCTGTGTTAATTAAAGTTCTGTATTATTTAAATGGTTGTGGCTATTGTAATTATAACCCCCTATTGGTATTATTTTCCTTAAGTGTTTTTGTTTTTTGTTTTAAGTGAATGGCTTGTCAACCAGCACCGTGATAGTGCAGCTTCATATCTTGGACATTACAATCTTCTAGAGTACTTTGCTCTGGTAGAAAATGAAACAAAGGCCAGAGTCAGATTTAATTTGCTTAAGGTAAGCAGAGCAAGAATAAGTTTCTTATTTAATCTGGAGGATTTGTTTGTCACAATTCTATAAAGCATCTAAAACCAGCTGTATACATGCCTATTCATATATGTAAGTATATATAGTATGTAGTGTTAGTATTTTTTATTTCACGCTTTATGCAGTTAAATATAGTTTTATATATGGGCAGTGTATTGCAGAGAACAGAATAAGTTATTATTCTGCACTGTTATGTTGATGGATTAAATTAATCAGCATAGTTTCCTGGTGAACACACCAGTAGATTATGTTTTGCTACAATTTGTATGATTGGTACATGGAAGTGGAATGCATTTTTGTTAGAGTAAAAATAGGATGAAGCAAAAATAGGTAAATGTTACAGTCATGTGATTTGTCATTGGAGTTACCACTGATTACTGTTTCCACATTGCTTTTTTCTGTTCAATTGTTTTTTGGCATGTCCATTCGTTGATGTGCACGTGTTGGGTTAGTTTAGAGTTCATGAATACATATTCATAAGTTCCATTTTTTTGTATAAATACTTTTTCAGAGAATTAACAATTGAATTGGTTTTGAATTATCACTTTGTGGTCGATCTGACTTTATCTGTATTTTTTAGCTGCAAAACTGTGAGTTTTATTTCGTTTAAAAGCTGACTCGAGATATGCTCAACCCGGAAACACAACTACAATTTTTAATAGAACAAAGAGAATGATTTTTTAGTAGAGAAGGGAGTATGGGGTATAATTATTGAGATGAAAATAGGTCATTTAGATTCATCCAAAATGTTCATGTAAATTTTAGGGTAGTTGTAGGCCTGTCTTTGGACTTAAATCTTGCTTTTCTTACATTTTTGTAGAAAAATTGTTTGTAGGGGAGCATATCTGGGTTATAGATAGGGCCAATTGGAAGAGAATCATTGGGGAGATCTAACCCAATTCAATTGGAGACATGATCTAAAACAAATTGATAATGATTGCACAACTACTTAAAAATTTAAGTTGTTGTTAACCTTGGTTCTTCTTGAAACATTTCATCATTGCTCTCTGTTGACACATTCGTCTTGAAATTGTTTTACTTGCATTGGTCACACCCTAGCATCTCATGTATGAGACTGTGCATTCATTGTCTTATAATTCATATGACTGAAATACCCATGTCCAAGAGAGAGGAAGGTAAATATTTCACACCCACTGAGTAGCATGGTGCAATTTTTAACACCATAATCACTTTTGCTTCATTGAATATCCTTCCCCAGTTTCCTCATTGGCTAATTGTGGTAGTGAAGGATGGCTTCAAATGTTCATGAAAATATTGTGAATATCATTAGTAGCTCACGTTTAGGCCGGATTAGACCAGTTGTTTCATACCATGATACATTCAGTGGAAACGATTACAGATTTTTAAGAAAGCTGGTATTCAAACTATGGTTGGGTTGAATATTCATTTGAAAAAGATGCAACATTTGTTTTCATTGCAGAAAACAATGCAAAAGGAATTGACAGAAGCAGGGGCTACTCAGTCCTTATCTTTTAATGGTTTCACTCAAACACACAACCTTGCCCATGCAAGTGTCAGAAATAATCTAATCTCTCATAAGTGTTTTAATACAATTGGTGCAATTTACAAAGAATTTGAGGGTTCTCCTAAAAGGGAGGAGGTGTGCAAAAGCTACCTAAAGCTGTATAATATTAGCAAAGGAAGAACAGTGCTTTAATTACTGTCAGACACATGCTGGACAGTAAGAGAAGATATCTTGGTAACAACACACAATGTGCTACAGGTAATATAGATGACTCTCCAAGAACTAAAAGGTGATGACAGTACATGTTTGAGACTGTTGAAGAGAATAAATTCTTTTCAGTTTGTGTTAAAGCCAATTTTCTTGAAAGAATGTTCATGCTCACAAAATTATATATCTGAGTATTTGAATTGAAAACGTATAGATATAGTCACAGCACTTGATTCAATGCAGATTCTCACATGTCAACCCAGAAAGCAAAAGGAAAGACCATCACCTCTTGAANCTAATCTCTCATAAGTGTTTTAATACAATTGGTGCAATTTACAAAGAATTTGAGGGTTCTCCTAAAAGGGAGGAGGTGTGCAAAAGCTACCTAAAGCTGTATAATATTAGCAAAGGAAGAACAGTGCTTTAATTACTGTCAGACACACACTGGACAGTAAGAGAAGATATCTTGGTAACAACACACAATGTGCTACAGGTAATATAGATGACTCTCCAAGAACTAAAAGGTGATGACAGTACATGTTTGAGACTGTTGAAGAGAATAAATTCTTTTCAGTTTGTGTTAAAGCCAATTTTCTTGAAAGAATGTTCAAGAATGTTCAAGTGTGCATGACGTTAGAGAAAAATTGTAGCTTACACCTTTCTATCTCCCATAAATCTTTGAATCACCCCTTTTAAGTTGGCAAGAAAGATAAAATATATGGATAGATAGGTAGGTAGATGGAAATTAACTACCCTTCTTTGAACTGAAGTTTTGAAATATATACATGCTAGAGATTGCTCCCACTTTTGAAGTGTACTATCTTTTCAGTTTTTAAGCACTAGCAAGTATTGCTGTGCTTCTACATCTTTGTATTTTCCTTGTTCTTGGACGATTTATCTTTTCATTATAGACAATTTACACAATGATAGAGTAGTCTTTAATGCATGCACTGTATGCATGCACCATTGTGTAATACAAAAATAAGTTGGTCAATTCTGAAACTGAATTGAATGTGGGCTTAATGGGCCCCCATTCATGTGTTAAGTGAAGTTAAGAGTTTTTTAATTATTTTTATTTTTTATTTTTTTTATTTTTATTCTTTGCTCAGTAATAAAATGAAATAAATAAAATACTAGGCTGGCGCTTATTGACTGAAGGTTTTTCAGCCTTGTTTTATGTAGTCAAGACAGTGGTAGATTATTGTCATTTCGTTGTTAGCTCTGATGTGCCTCAGAAAGTCTTGTAAGAATTTATTTTGTATTATTGATTTTTAAATTCTTTCCCATTAGAAAATGCTGCTACCCTGTGGACGACCACCTGAAAGACCTGATTGGGAAAGTTGAGAGGTGTACATTAGACAGCAAGGAGAAATAACATTTTTAGTAGGCTGTTCTCAAAAAAAATTTTATCCTGTGTTGGGTGTAATAATGTGCACACGGATTAAAAATTTTTTATCTTGGCGGGAATGATAACAATGGTCACTAGGATCTGTATGATGGTTCTATCTTTCCCGAGGCAGCTTATTATCAGAGGGAATTCTATCCCTTTTTATGATGTGTTAACCTATTACCAGAGACTATTTTCTGCAAAGGGTTAGGTGGCACGGAAATGTTACTTTCAAGGCAGACTGTTAGTTAAGAAGGGGACTGGAATTGGAATAGAGTAAATTATCCACTTCCCTAACATTTTGGTTGTTAATAAGTGTAAAAAGACTGTTGTAAAACTTTAAAGCTAGTTAAAAAATTGCTTTTTGACGCCTGATTATTTTAAAAGTTATTTTCGTTGCAAAATGTGTCGTGTCATTTGAAAAAGTAGCAAGCATTTTCCGCCCCTTCGCCGCGTGTTGCCAAATGATTTTGAATAGTATTGTGGCCTTCCTTGCCTTAGATGTTAGGCCCTCCCGTACTGTGGACATCGGGCAGTAAGGTGACGCCATCTGATTACGTCATGAGCCAAGGTGGTTGCGTTTTCTGGTAGGATTGCCTTTGACTTTAAGTCCTCATTATACGAAAGTGGAAAACTTGCGCAATTAATACGCATATTAGTAGCGGAGAGGCGTTGGAAACTAGCAGGCCACATCCATCGCGTACCACAGGAGACATTTGCAAGACACGCACTTAGCTGGATTCCAACAACAGGACGACGGAAAAGAGGCAGGCTGAAAACAAACTGCCAGTCTACATGTAAATAGTTAGGTAGCTTTAAATTTTTGCTGTAAGCATTGTTGATGTTGATTAATATGTCAGACCTGAGTAACTGCTTCCAGCTTTTAGGGCAAAAGATGTTTTCAACATATTGGAGAGCTGCAGACCTATATTTTTGAATTCATAATATTTTTAGTTGTGTTAAATCCTCTATGGAACGAAAAAAAAATTTTGAAGAAGACAACTTGGTTACTAAAAATATTCTACACGTGAGCAATACTCCGATGTTAATAATATATGTAATGCTACAATCATAACCAATAAATTGGCCATTAGAGAGCGTTACCTTTTTTACCAAAAACTGCTTTTTTGTCAGATTTAAACGTTCGAGGATATGGTAAAGTGGTTCAAATACTTCAAGGTCAGGTGATGTTAATTTTTTTAACTTCAAAAATATATCTGAATTTCATGTCAAATGTGTATAAAACCGGTTGGTAAACCTACACAAAAATCGGATAGTGAAGCCTAAACTTAACAGTATCTAAGCTTTGCAGAATTGTTACTTCCTACCAATTTCTTACCTTGGACTCACAAAAAGTCAACTTAAATGAATAGAGATATGTTTTTTCTGTAGCAGAATGTAATCGAACGTAATGTTACTTTATGGTGATGTTGAGTGTATAACCTAACGACTAACCAAGTTGGATATTTGTTGTCATGGGCAACATTATTTGTGACAAGAGGGAGTAACAGGGTGAGAAAATAGACAAGGCCCAAAAATGTTTATTACCTCACGTAAAAAGAAATAAAACCCAAAAATGATAAATGATTCTTTCCATTTGCAGGCTTTGTTGCAATATATTAGCTTTTAGTAGCGTCGGTGTGAAGCGGGTGGTGAACATTTTGAAATCGCTTAAACCCTCTTTTGAATGAGACTGTATACGTTTGTAAACTCGACCCACTAAAAAAACAAAATATTGTTCGAATTAACCATTGTTTCAATTAACCAAAGTCTAGGAAAATTCTGAAATTGTGATATTTAAGTTTTTAAAAGTATCACTTTTCTCAGAAATTTTTTACACACTTACGACACAAAAAGGGTTTTTCTGCTCATAGTGTTGATCAATGTGTTTTTGTAAAGAACTCAATGGTATGCCCATTTGCAGGTAACAAGAACGTTTACAAAACTTCAGTTACCATCAAATGGCCATTTATGTCATGACATTCCACTGGCTTGTCTTCGATGCCGCCACCTAAAAGTATTGGGAGTATTTCGGCACCCGTATGGTTGAGGTAGTTTAACTAAAATATCATCACCAACATCAATAAGGCTGCATTAATGTTCTCTTTAAAAAGATCAGGTTGAACAGAACGTAGAGCTTTAAGCTGGCCTTGTAACATCTTGAAATAATTATACTCTTCAGCTTTGGCTGCTACATGGCTCTCAGTGGAACCACTATTTAATTTTTTTCTAAAACAATTTACAATCGTGCCAATTCTTGTTCATCTTTTTCCCCCTTTTTTTGAGATGGTATTTTAAAGAAGCATTTGAATCTGAAAGGATTTTTAAATACAATGTTTCAGCGGCCATAGGATAACCAACAGAAAATTGTCATAAATGATGTTCTAGACGCCAGGATCTGAAGTTTCTGACATGTAAGTGCGCAACCTTTAACACTTGTTTATCTGCGTTATCTTCTTCATTAGATACTTGGGGTTTTTTTCTGCCGTCCTGGATACACTCTTTGTTTTTTTATTAATGAAATCCACTTCATTTGAGTTATGTTCTGGCGTCAGGAGCCAGCGAAAAATCTTTCGACCAAACAGAACTTGATTTTTATAACTGAATCCGAAAAAATAAAACCTATTTAACTGGGAGAAGACCCCGTAATTTTACGTTGTGCCGTTTTACCATAGTATGTACCGTAGCACCCCTTCACCAACAACTTTACCAGTTTGTCAGACATATTCAGCGTTAAAAAATGTTCACGTGATACATTTGAGTGCCCATGATTTTAACAGGATGATGAACGATAACTGCTACGTATCCTATATGAATGCCATTAATTCGGGTGATTAGTTGGCATATTAGTTTCGTTGGGAAACAATATTTCGTTATTTAGTGCTCAGATCTGTCATCCATCAATATCGTACTTCAAATTAAAAATTTTATTTGGATGGACAATGGAAGGAATTGACAATGGTAGAGCTTTAAAGTGATTTGATTAGCCAGAAAGTAAAAGTCAGAAGATCTGAAAAGAAGTACAGAAAAGACGGCTACAGCAAAATTGAATATGGCAATAGTGATTACAGTAATTTTGGCTGGTTTTTTGGGCTACTTGCTTACTGTTCAAGTTTTAGAAGGTCATTGCCAACACTTTTTTATTAGTTCTTTAAGTCCATTCTCTTCGTCTGGGTTGTCAAGAAACATAAAACACAGAAATGGTTTGGGACGTCATGAAACCAGTTTGCATAGTGCAAACCTTGATACTGATACACTGTTTGACTAACATGATAGAACGAGTACAGGGTGCAACTTTAAATCTGCGAAAGGATAAAAGGTAAAAGTATTATACAACCTCGCAAATCACGTTAAAATTTAATGAAGGAGACACAGGTGCTCCAATCGAGATCTAATGATTGCGTTTGTGAGGTGTTTTTTCAAATGATCTTTTTTGAGCCATAACACTAATGATATTAACTGTCATTTTACCGAACTACTTGTCGGCATGTTGTGGTGTAGCAGATGAATTTTTGAGCGAAATGCAATGATGATTTGAAACCAATGGTAGCCGCTGTTAAGCCTTTTGGTTAATATTAGCAGACAATTTTTGTAGCTTCAATAGAACCTCGAATGTCGGTACTGAGTTGTCTTTTAAAGAAGAATCTTTTTCGTAAACGCATATCTCAAATAAATAGCGACATTTGACCATCTTATATATAAAGCGCTAATGTTTGTCTCTGTATGTGTCTGTGTGTTCAGAGTTGGCATCCAAACAGGTGGACCGATTGCAGGCAAACTTGGCATGAACATGGAGGAACATCCGGAAAGTGACTTTGGCCTACCGAAAATGACGTCACTAAACCGGAAGTGACGTTAAAGGGTCAAATATGCATTTTGAAGAAACTTAGCTGACAATAAGAGGTACAGTATTTGTCCGATGGACACTAAACTTACATGAAGTGGTCTTTCTGGACAGCAAGTAGAGCTGTTACCAGCCCTAGAAATCTTCGACTGCAGCAAAACTTTGCGGGAGGCTAAAGCTAAACCGAAAGGAAGTTACCCTATAAAGCTGGATGGTGGGCTGTTTTAACATTACAAAGCTCCGATTTCGACAAAACGTGGTAAGAGGCTATAGGGATGCCTAATGAACACAATGGGAGGACTGAAAAAGAACCGAAAAAAGTTATCAAAAAGTCAGTACAAAAACAAACACAAGGGAATACCCGGGCGAAGCCGGGTACTCTACTAGTATATTACAAACGTCCTTTTTGGACATGCAGTTGTTCTAACTCCAAGCCAATAATTATTCCATGTTCCACTTCCACTATAGTTCCTACTTTTTTGGTAAGGACATTACTTAAAGGCACTTTGCTATCCATAAACTCGAAGTTTGTCTTTTTTAGCTGATTTTAAAAAAACCAAGTCAGAGATTGACTTTATACAATTTCTATATAAAGTTGCCTGGTCTTCACGGTGAATTCAGCTGCTGTAGTATTCAATTGAGTTTAAGTCTGGTTAAATTAACTTCATGTTAATATGGGCATAAGCTACCTCGTCCACATATTGTGTATAAAATAGGTCTCAAATATCTCCAAATTCGATTGTTACTAGCATGCTATTTACTTTTGTTCTCGTCCCTTGGTTTAGTTTAGCCTACAAGTCAGTAGTGTTTATTGGGTTTGTAGCCTTTTCTTAAACAGAAGGTACCAGTGAGAAAAATTATTTTGTACTGCTTTGCATACCTTGAAACTAATAACGCCTTTAATACTAATGAATGTGTGGATTGAAGAAAGTTAAGAAACACTGCTGCATCCTTGTACAGCCTCGGTGCAGTTGTGCAGCGTAGTTTAAAAACGAGATTTAAGACAAATTCAGGGATGTCAGGCTTGGGAATTTATCGCTATATTTGGGCATTTTTTCTTGGTCTGGACTTTCATGCTTTGCTGATTTGATTATTTCAATTTCGAAAATTATCAAGTGAAATGTTTACTTTTCAGTTAAACCTCATGCAAGCGAATATCAATGGCCCGGTTTCTAATGATGGGGAAAAACTCTAAACCTAGCTGTCTGAGGTAAAAACTACAATCATAGGGAGATTCCATGGACTCCTAAATAATAACATGTTATTATTTAGGAGTCCATGGGAGATTCATTAAAACGAGGAGCGACAGTTGCATAAGGATGAAGAGATTGATAGAAACGAATCACTCAAATTACAACAAACGGAAGCGAAAAAGCGAAGAAACTCATTAGAACACCCTAGCAGCAAGGCCTGGACCTGTCAAGTAAAAATACGTCTCCGAACTCTATCCAAAGCATCAAGAGCAGATAAGGTATCACCTCTCTAAATGTGACAACAAATGTGCAAGGGCGGATGGCAGATTTATAGAGGTGAAAAATAACCTCGGTTGTAAGGCAATCTCTAGCTCGATACAAAGAACTAACGACTCTTAAAACCACTGTGTTTGTAAAGCCTACCAGAAAAGACGTGATATGGTACGCGTTCTAAAAATTTTTACTTCAGCATGCTGTCTTTATTTGCTTTGCTGTCGAATTTTCAGCCTAACCATATTTTATATAGTTTTTCGATATAAATCATCTGGCTTCTAACATCCTATTAACCATGGGTGCCGTATATGTCCTATACACCTTCAACTACCCTGGATCTAAAAACCTTACAGTTGTTTTTAATTAATAAGAAGTATCATACTAGTATCTTAGACAGGGCTAACATTTTTATAGTATACATATTTTGATATGTTTGGAGAAATTTTAGCTGAAATCTGTTTTTAAGCATATAAACGCATATTAGTTTATGATAATTAAATAAACTAACACATTGTAATGTAATTTTAGTTATAACTACTACATACATCAATCAGCGCGTCTCATTTAAACGTTTTAAGTTGAAACACAATAAAGTGCATTAGTGCTAGGCTGTCCCAACGTTAGCTCATTCTCCAACAAGAAAAGACCACCAACACCATATTTTTACGTAGTGTACTACATAAATAATATCACTGGTTTCCTGCCAGCGTCATATTTTTCCTAAGACGCACAAATATACAATTTAAGGCTTTGTTTGAAATTAAGTACTTGTCAGCACCCTCTGACATGGCTGTGGTTTTGTTTTATTTTATTGTTATTGACCTCAACAACAATAGCAAAGGAGTAACTTAGACACGTGTGTGCCAAACAAGTCAGTATGTCTTTATTTATTACTGTAGAGAGGCGCACTTTTTCCATTAGTTTTTGGTAGTTCTTGCTCTTCGACCTAAAACATTCTTTTCGTATTACTACTCTCATGTACTCTGTATGGAATAAAATATGAGGCAGACCTAGATATTCATTAATGGATAACTTGAAGCGGTGGCTGAAGAAGGACAGCAGAGAACTTTTCATCAACATGGGTGATAGGAGACTAGAGAGCCATGATCGCTGACGCTGCTCTGCAGTGTAGCACCCCATGCGGACTCTCATGCCTGAAATAAAGATTAATGTAAACCAATTTATCAAACTATTATATAGTGGTATGAGCATTTCGAACTGCAGTAAA
The DNA here is from genome assembly GCA_003991215.1 of Morbakka virulenta. Lineage (NCBI taxonomy): Eukaryota > Metazoa > Cnidaria > Cubozoa > Carybdeida > Carukiidae > Morbakka > Morbakka virulenta. Next base: position 87,147 of record RDPX01000469.1, on the reverse strand, counting down.
GACACTTTTTTCACCAAGGCACACCTTTTCCTTTCTTGTGGAGTGGGCAACTACAAATTCGTGAATAAAATCTTTGACTTCAAAAAGAAAACAATGATTACGTTGTGTTCGTCATCATCATCAGTCCTTGAAAATAACTTTAATCGTGGGTTGGTATGTGCTCTTCTCCAAAGGATGCCCCATTATATATAATCAACGGTCATGGTTTCAAAACGTTTAAGGAGAAAGCTTCGGAAAATATGGTTTAGTCAGAAAAGAAGTCTTTGCTAACGGATAGAACGTTATAGAACCCACCGTAGCAGAAGAATAAAAAAGGTTCATATTCATCGACGTTGACGAAGTGTGAAATACTCTCAATCGAAATATCGTTGCTTTTACGTGTTGATTACCTTCGCATAGATACTCCTAATTATAACCTTGATAATGTGATCAAAATCACACAAAACTTAAATTGTAAAGCTTCATGGAATGCCAAAATATGGTGAATTTTCAAAATGGTCTCTGAGTTTTATAGCAAAAGCAAGAGCGATGATGAAGGCAATGTATCAACACTTTGTTAATGCCACATGCCAGTTTCGTGCTTATACAGGTGCTTCGAAACAATAAGAGTGCACTTTCCAGTCATTAATAAATTAATTTCTGAGATAGAAAAAAGTCTTTAACCTCTTCATAGCGAAAGCATGTCTTCCTGTCAAAAAATGGTTTTCCAAGCCCATCTCAACTAGTTGTTCCTCGATGGTGTACCTAGTTCAAAGCCTGTAAAACTATAAGAAGTAAAAAATTAGTTTTGAACAAAGCGACATAAAACAATTGTACTTTTATTTAAAGTGTCTGACAATTCCTCATCAATCCCATTCTGCAGTAGAAGCCATGTTTTTAATAATCAATTTTTTTTCTTGATCAAAGTGACCGAATCATTGCAGGAGGGTCTACCATTTGACGTGACAGTTGAAGTTGTGAACTTAGTTAAAAATACCGAGAACATTAAACTCAACCAGTCAAAATTGAAAAATTTGTTAAAATTAGACGAGCAGTTTTACACGTTATGCCACACATGTTTTTTTCTCAGAAATACCCGCATTGGCGCCAAAGCATGGCATTTAGAAACATAAAGATGGAGTTGATTGTAAAAGGAATTATGTAACTGATTATTGTTGGTGAAGACATATGTAGTTTTAATATAATACTTTTGTTGTAAATAGATAAAGTTTATATCAAAATCCATATTTTTACACTGATAGATACTTGTGAAAGTCACTTAGGGAAAATGTCTAGAAACAAAAAGGTCCTGTCATTCTTAAAGTCATTAGAAGAAATGCTACCTGCAAATAATGTACGGTAATCGTAGAAAGAAATAATATAAAGTTTTGCCCATATTTTTGTGTATTTTTACATTATTTTTGAGGCGTGTTTGATGAGATTTTAGTCCTATTTTTTGCTTATGAAATATCTAGCCTTGCTTTATACAAAAGTACATACTTTTTACAGTGCCCGAAACATTTCTACAAAATACCTAAAGAGAGACGCAGAAAATTTATCGTGCACTCTCTTCATTAAAAGATGGTGGCCGCCTAACCTGCCTGCCAGCATCTGGGTACTCAAATTGGATACTGAGAGATGTCCAAGCATGGTAAATTATTTTAAAAAATAGTACCCCTAATAATGCTATGCAAAATATTTTTCCGACACACGTCAGTTATTTATCCGTCAGAATTGTTTCAACATTGTTAAAAGTAATCAAACGAGTAAATTAAGTGAGGCTGTACTTAAAGTAATCGTAAACTAAAGGTAATGGTATCAGTTAAAGCACTTTTATTGAGATTTTCCCCCTTGCTTAATCATTGAAACTTACTCTTTATCATTGTGAACAAAAGACCCAATGGTAGCTTCAGTATCATTTATACGTAAATGCATGCAAATTAAAAAACTATGGTCTGAGAGTAATTAAAGAGCCATTCTCCAATAATTCGTTTTCATCTAAGAACGTAAATATGCAGATCACATAACTCTGAAAGTGCACCCATGTCACTACATATATTGAACTGCAATGACAAACACAGACCAATTTTTTAGTGGTGATGAATTAAATGCAAATTTGGAGCTTCTTTGATGCTTTCTAAAAAATAAACTGGGATAATAAAGGAATAAAGATCGATGACAAATTCTTCAGTCCTCAGAAGTTCAAAGATTATTTTGTCCCAGATACAGAGAACCCAGCAAAACTCCAAACTACTCTTGAACAACTGAACAGTGCTAGTAGAAAAGTAGGATCCAAATTGAACTTACCAAGTAACGTAGGCATCCTAAACTTGGCGAATATCTCGATATCAAAATACAAAACGTTAATACCTACATCTACTTTGGTCTAAAATGTCAAAAAACAAGCTCTTATTAAATAACAGGCTTTCGGACGAGCAGGCTAAAATTTTATAAATAAAATGTCACTTTTCCTAAACCTACGACTTGATAGTCATATTTTCATCCCAACAATTGCGTGTATAGCGGAAACCTAGAACTCAAGTAAAGAGTTTACTTAAAATCTTAGCAAGATAAAAGTGTACACAAACGATACATGCTACAAAAACTCTGGAAGAATGGAAAACAGGAAAATATATTTAAGAAAAAACAAAAGTAAATGCCCTTATCCAAGCTGTTAAATCACGGATACAGATCTTGGCAGGTCACGTCCAGAGTGTAATAGATAATACTTGGACTAAAAAGTAATCAAGTTTATTTAATGTAATACAGAAAATGAGACAGAAGCACGAGTTGGATTTTTTTAGGAGGAACTTACAAATTAATGCTGAAGGGCGGAACAGTTGGAGATCCATGTGGAAGACTTTATACCAACTTTATACTACAGGATGCTGGTGATGATAATAATGACGACGACGTTGATGGGTCAATCTTTGCACACACTTACATTGTGATATTCATTATGGCTTCCTTCGTTTACGACCAGGCTAGCTATCTAAACTATCAGTTCCCAAGAAAATACACCTGGCCACCTGGCTAGGATAACTGAAACCGGTCTTGTAGTTTGAGTGCAAACCTGCTTTCCATGCATTGTGCACTACAAAGATCAGAAGTAATGTATATGATTTTAGTCCATACTTTTTGAGTCTGTCTCCTACTTTCACTTTTGCTCTATTCATTTCCTTTAGAGATACCTGTTTATTTTAATTATTTCTTGTTTTCCGCCATTTGACACTTCGGTTGTTCCATCCACAATCCTGTTGGGTATTGACACATCGGCTTAGTGTAAGACTTGGATACGTACTCTATATTGCATAAAATTGACTTCTGTTAGTGTTGACACGGAAGTACATTTATTGTGGGCTATTTAATTTTGTATACAGGCAACTTGTGTATTTGTATTCAGAGAGCAGCCTAACTAGTTGTCAAGTTAAATTAAGGCCGGACTAACAGCACAAAGCCATAGTGGCTTTTAAAGTGGCTTTCTGGTGTATGTAGGCTAGGCAAGGCAGGAGCAGCATTTAGATCAATGGCACATATTAGGAGGTCGCGACAGATATTCTTGAGCACAAATATCCAGTTGTATATGGCGATAGTCTTGTCAACAGCCTTATATGCAAGCTACACTTAGAAACAAACTAAGAAACTGGAACGGAATCTAGACGCTTTCCACCAGCGTAATTTGAGAAGAATCCTAGGAGTCACGTGGAGAGATAGGATCACAAATGAAGAGATTCTCAGACGTACAGGGCAGAGAGTATTGCATAAAGTTGTGGAGGAAAGACGATGGAAGATGGCAGGATATGTGCTGAGAATGCCAAGTAGTCGGCCTACGAGAAATGTGCTGATATGGAAGCCAGTCGGAGGCAAAAGGAAAAGAGGCAAACCCGTGAGGACATGGCAAGCTACATTTCAGAACATGATGACAAGAGGACTGCAACACCGAAACGCCCTGGCCGTAGATCGAGCCCGATGGCGCCGTCTTGCTGCCCAATGTTCTGCACAGGACCGGAGGACCTAAGGTCTAAGGTAAGGTCTGGTGGATGTCTGGAGCAGATGAATGAAAGGAGACCTACTTGAACAAGACTGCATAAGTAGCCTTATTACACATTGCAAGGCTTGGGAATGTCTTTTTAAGTGTGGTTATTTGTGGGAATTAGATTAAAAGACAGATAAATCTGTTGACTAGAGGAAAGGGAAGTGAAAATGTAGAAAGGGAAGTTGGTCTTCGAATCAATCAATCAGTGTCATTTCCTCGGAGTCGAAGGTTGTACACCATGTTCTGCCAAACCAGTCTATTTTCAGATAATCTTTTGGCCACTCCTGTTGTCCCACATTTAGACTAGTCCTTTAATGCCATCTTCCCAGATTCTCCTTGGTCTACCACGGCCTTTCTTCCCTTCAATAAAACCTTCTAAAATCAGCTAAACTAATCCACCACTGCTTCCTCTCGTGACGTGACCTGTACACCTAAGTTTTCTCCTTGCCAAATCTTCCGACCAATTTCCTTTCACTCCAATGATCTCTTTCACTCTTTTGTTGGTGACATGTTTGGTGTATTTAATTTTCAAGATTTTTCTATAGCACCATAACTGGAAGGCATCTATCTTATTTTGAATTGCATTGTTATAAGTCCATGTTTCACATCCTTAAGAAACCACATATTTTACATAACAGTCAACTATCCTTTTTTTCAGGTTTAAATTAACATCTCGTTTTAATAGCTCTTTACATTTCCAGAAAGCTGTTTTCCCCATGCCAATTCGTTTCTTCACATCACCCAGACTTCTCATATCGTCATATATCATGCTTTCCAAGTATTTATATTCCGTCACTTGTGGTAATGTTTCTCCATTCACTTTAATGGTGGTCAAGGACGATGGATTTTTCTTTGAACTTCGAATGCCACCAAAGAATATTTCTTAATGGGATTTTCTCCCACAAAGACAACTAATTTGGGAATTTTTAAGAACATCGGACGCAAAATCCCATTTCAGAACAGCAAATCTCATTTATCTTGCAACTCAGAATGGGAACAAGACATACGAAGGCAACAAAGTACAGTTTGTATAGCGTTCAATAATTAGAATACTTCACATTTTGGTGGTTTTTACCATTCATTTTAGCCATGCACCTGGTGATACGTGAAATTGCAGTCCTGCATAGCTAGCCGTGGAGTAAGCTGACTACGGTAGGCCAAGTACTGTTTATTTATGTAGGCCTCTCTTTGGTTACCATAATCGTCCAGAAGTTGGAAATATTAAAACAGCAAAAAACAGTAATTTGACAGTAGGAAATGTTAAATCTAATATGTTGAGTGGAATTAAAGGACAAGTGACCCATTTCCAGTTTGGGAAAAAAGGTATTCAATTATAACACCACACCCAAACGAGTCGTATGCCAAAAATTCTGATGCTGTACCACTATCGTACGATTACTTTGGCGGTTTTTTCTAACACCCAAACAAGTCATGCACGTTTAAATTGGCCAGTCCCGTATGTCATGATGCCATACAACAACTGTAGATTGCTCCTTTTATGCCTTTTTTTAAAACAGAAATGGGGACTTGTGCCTTGATTCAAACTTCTGTCTCCAGATCTCATTGAGGCAAATCTCGTTGTGTGTAAATTGACTTAACAGATTACACCGAAATATTATTAACCTCCAGCCCGTAAAGAGACCAGGCATTAAGTCACCTAGTTTAAGGATGAATTACCCAACGGTAGCGTGATAAAGGAGATGGAGCGTACTGGATACTAGTATATGGGAATACTTCAATTAGAAGTATTCCCATATACTTAACAACCCATTGAAAGCTAAGGTTAAAGATGAATAGATTCATATACTCAAAAAGTTGTGTGGGTCCAAGTTGAATAGCGGAAACCTTGTTTTGGGAATCCATACTCGGGCAGTTGAATGTTGAGGTGGTGTACAGGCTTGGTTGAATAAACACAAACAGGGTCAAGAGATTTGGCTTGAAAAACGAGGAAGATAGTGAATAATGAAAATGTTAAAGAAGTTGCTACTGTCGAGGAACCTGTTATGAATGTAATGAATAGTGTAAAGGAGAATGAGCAAGATGAAGGGCCTGAACCAACTATTTCTCTTGAGGATGGTAGTAAAGAAGAAAGAGCCATTTTACAGAAACTAAAAGAAATAATTAACTTAAAAGAATAGAATGATGGAATAGCATTTTAAAAAAGTTGACTTTAAGAGACTTAATGACACAGCCAAAAATCCCAATAAGGTTTTAGAATATTTCCAAACTGCTAACATCACAGAAACTAACAACCTTGTTGTGAATAATTCTGTATGGGTTTTGAGACAGTTAGTTTTGAGAACTGCAATAAAAGCAATAACTAATTGCAAAAAATATTTTATCTGGTATTTTTTCTAGAAATTACTTCCCATATCATTCAGCATCCTGTCCAGAAAGATTCAATAGATGCAATTTCAAAATTCACTAGGAAAATGAAATTATGTAACACTTGTTGAAAAAATCAAATTCTAGCAGTCCTGTGAGTCACAACTATAGATTGTTAAGTTTCTTAGTTACAAGGTGAAGTAACTACTAGCCATAATACTTTAAATGATCATTACCATATACTCTTTCATATCACTATCAAGTTTCTTTACTACCTTATTAGTTGGACTCATGTTCACAAGTTCACATGTGGTTAGCCTAATACTAAAAACCGTACAGTTTCCAAGTTCCAAAATTCACAGGAAAGCCATTGACTGCAGCCAAAGAATATGATTAAATTGCCAAGTATAAAGACCTTATCATAACAATGCAGAAACTAAAGAGAGCATCAACTGTTGCCATGAGGGATGCCCTAAAAGTGATGTAAAAGAAGCATCAATAAATTTATTAACAATACGCCCTGGGGCCCATGCTTTATAGAAGTTAAGAAGATTGGCCAAATATCAATAACTAGTCTTCTAAGAAAAAGCTAGCCTATGGATTTCCATTTATCATGACACAGTCTTCAGTCTAGGTCCAAGCCTAGATGGGTTGTAACTGATTTCTGGTACCTGTTGCAAAATTCTAATAGAAACTGATTTCACCAATATAATTATCATAATGGTAATGATAATAATATTCATCATCATCAATTCCCACACAAAAGAGGATTACCAAATGTGTCACTGCATTAATATTTATATATATATATATATATATATATATATATATATATATATATATATATATATATATATATATATATATGTGTCAAGCAAGGTATTGTTTTCCACCCCAAATTAAAGTTGTTCTTCAAAATTACCTAAAAAAGTCATCAGTTAGTGACATGCTGATTTTTCATTATTGTTTCTTTAAGTACTGAGCCTTTAACCCTAATATGTGATCTAAGAAGTATATTTTCATTGTTTGCCTGTATTCAATGATTTGGACTTTTTTCCTCTTCACCTTCCTTCTTTAAAGTCATTATTTGCCACATTAACAAACCATGAAATTCAGAATNTATATATATATATATATATATATATATATATGTGTCAAGCAAGGTATTGTTTTCCACCCCAAATTAAAGTTGTTCTTCAAAATTACCTAAAAAAGTCATCAGTTAGTGACATGCTGATTTTTCATTATTGTTTCTTTAAGTACTGAGCCTTTAACCCTAATATGTGATCTAAGAAGTATATTTTCATTGTTTGCCTGTATTCAATGATTTGGACTTTTTTCCTCTTCACCTTCCTTCTTTAAAGTCATTATTTGCCACATTAACAAACCATGAAATTCAGAATAAAAGTTTGAAATAGTGGTAATACTACTGTCAGTAATACTACTATGGACAAGGTAAGCCTATTGAATTTCAAGTGACATAATGATAAATTATGACTAATGAGAGTAATTCCAAATTTAAACAGCTCCAGTTTTAGTATTTTGGGTAGAGACCATCCATTTTATTACTGCATAGCATTGTCAGGGAAAGGAGACAAGATTGAAAGTTTACATGAATGTGGTTTTTCAGGATGGTTGGCTTGAATTGTCCAACCGGTGTTGATCGGAAAGTCCCACAGAATAGTGGCATTTTCTCCTTCTGTGACTGGAAGTGGGTGGTGTTCATACCAGTTGTGGTTAGTTTCAATACTAAAGTGTTTGCATATACCTCAGTGGAGACACTGGCCAACACAGTCGTGGCATTTGACATACTCATTTGGAGCAAGTACAGGACATCCAGACACAAGTTGGGTCTATTGTTTCCATGTGCTGGTCATAGAACTGGTACTTAAGGTCAGCTCCATTCTTCAGTATGTTTGCTTGGTAATTTTGGGTAAATGAGCTTTGGTTATTATTATTATTATTATTATTATTATTATTTATTATAATAAAAAATTCTTTTGATATGCTTTTGTAAATCAAACACTGTGTAACTACCAGTTACCTAGGGTGAGTGAAGTTGTGTACTGTGTTTGTTTAAGGGAAAGAAAAAAGAATCAATACTTACATATAGCAACACAGAATACAGTCATCAAAGGGGACAAAAGTAACACAAATGCACAATCAAGAAAAATAAATTTAGTTATATGAAAACCATCACATTGAACAATTCATAACATGAACATCAATTTTAACAAAATACGTAACACTTCAGAATAGGAAAATTGTTTTGTTTAGATGTCCAGTGCTCATCTTGAGATGTGAGCTTTGCTATTCAACACGGTCTTTTAGACTTCTTGTTATTATTATTATTATCTCCAATTTTTCTTTGCATTTTTTTTGTTCACCATTAGTGCAGAATCCAGTCCTGGTTCTTGGGCACTAATGGGCAGTCAACATCTATTTAATTGATAATACTTTTCGAAGGATGTGGGCAGATCCTAGTAGAGCAATCTTTTGCAATTGGGTAATGTTGATGTTTCCAGGAACTTTGCTGATTTGTCATTGCCTTTCTGATTTGTCATTGCCTTTCTTGATTACTCCTAGTGCTCTGATCACAACTGGCACAATTAAATGTCTTCACTCCCCACACCCTCATAATCTCAGTTTCCATATCTTTATATTTGGAGACTTTCTCTTCTACTTTAATGGATGTATTCCAATCAGAAGGTACCGCCATATCAATTAGCATACAGGTTTTTTCTTTCTTGTTCTTAATAATAATATCAGGTTTCTTGGCTCTGATGGTTCTATCAGTGTGGACGTGGATATCCCAGAGGACAGTAACTTATTTGTTTTCTGTAACTGTTTCTGGTTGATGCTCATTCCAACTGTTGGTTGTTTTGATATTGTAATACTGTAAGATCTCCAGGTGCATGTATGATGTGGCATTGTTATACCTTTTGATGTATTCTGTCTTGGCTAACTCCAGGCACCCAGCTAAAATGTGGTTGATACTTTTGTTGTGATGGTACAATTGGGTAGCTAAGCTTTGGGCTTGGGCTGCAATTATAAGCCCTTCAGTTTCCACTTTTAGACCTGTCCCTTTCAGCCAGTCATTTGTTTGCTTATAATCAAGATCAGCTTCTTTGATTCTTGATGAATACTGCCCGTGCATAGCTTTACTTTCCCATTCTTCATAATTTTGTCTTGGGCTTTGGTTTTCCCATGTTGTTTCACTCTTAGCGAGCTAAGCTACTGACTCATTGTTCTTTTTCAGAACCTCATTCACATTCAGCTCTTGTTTAAATTTGGCAGCAAAACTTTTTATCGAGTAAGACTTCTTTCTATCTTTGTGTTGACTTACTAACTTCAGGAATGGATCATTAGATTTCTCTAAATATGTTGCCAGACCAATTGTTGTTGTCTTGTAAGTTGTTTCAACTTGAATCAATCATCTATGATCATTCTGTCTACATCTGATTTTGGGTGATGCATTTGTTCTTTAGGAAGAAGCTTCCTCATTTTTCTGTCTAGATTCTTGATATCCTCAGTTGTCCAGTTGATGATATTAAAGCTGTAAGTTACAACTGGTATAGCTACAGTGTTAATCCCTTTGATCTTGTTGATGGCATTTAATTCACTTTTAGGGATCAGTCTTATTCTTCAATAATACTCTCTTTGGATCTTTTCCTTATTATTATTATTATTATTATGAATTTCTTTTGAGTTGCTTTATTAAGATCAGACACTGGGTCACTACCAGTGACCTAGGGTGAATGAAATTGGAGTAGCGTAGTAATGTTGCATTCTGATTTCATAAAGTTCATAAAGAATTATTTAAAAATATAAAAAAACTGTATCAAAATTTATGTAAAAAAAATAATATAATGATTAAAATAGTGGACAGCTAACGAACATCGAGAAACAATTGACATGAAAGTATAACAAAAAGTTCAAATAAAAGTAGGCAGACGGTTTTTCAGATAGACAGTGTTCTTCTTAAAATGTGTGCAGTGCTATTGAGGACTATCTTTTGGGCTTCATTTAATGATGGTTCTCCTGGGATCGTCTTAAGGTAATCAGTAGTTCCCTTTTTTATTAGGCCAAGTGCACCAATTACTACTGGAATAGTTTTTGTTTTCAAATGCCACATCTTTTCAATTTCTATCTCCAGATCCTTGTACTTTGACAATTTCTCAAACACTTTAGCAGCAACGTTCTTATCGGACGGCACACTCATATCAATGAGTAAGCAGGTGTTACTATTCTTGTCCTTGACGATAATGTCTGGACGGTTTGCCTGTATCGTTCGATCAGTATGGACTGGAAAGTCCCAGAGAATGGTGATATTTTTCCCTTCTGTGACTGGCTCTGGATGGTGCTCATACCAGTTACTTTTAGTTTCAATGGCAAAGTGATTGAGAATTTTCCAGTGGAGATATTGACCAACCCTGTCATGCCGGTTTTTGTACTCGTTGGGTGTCAAGACAGAGCAACCAGAGACAAGGTGGTCAATCGTTTCTAACTTTTCCTCGCAGAATCTACATCGCCCGTCTGCTCCATTATGTAACACATTGGCCTGGTAATTACGCGTAAAAAGACTCTGGTCCTGGGCTGCAAGGATAAACCCTTCCGTTTCCCCTTTCAATCCGGAGCTCCTCAGCCACTGATGGGTCGCTGTTTCGTCTACATCAGCGTTTTTGCTTC
>RDPX01000469.1:43738-72394 GCA_003991215.1 Morbakka virulenta | reverse complement strand
GTGGGATGGTGGTGTTAGTCCTATGTGTCGCATCTGCGGAATTGAATCTGAGTCAGTTTGGCATGTTGCGTGTGGGTGTAAGGTACTGGCTCAGAAGGAGTACAAGAGGCGACATGATAGGATGGGATTGAGAATATATTGGGAGCTGTGCAAGAAGTATGGGTTGAAATGTGCGGGGAAATGGTTTGAAGAGGTGCCTGACAAAGTTAGAAAGAGTGAAGATGGTAGGTTTGAAGTTTGGTGGGATAGATCAGTGGAGACAATGCAACAGGTGGAATGTAATCGTCCGGATGTTGTTGTTGTTGACCGCACTAAGAAGAGATGGCTGGTTGTAGATTTTGCTGTGCCTTCTGATCGAAATGTGATAGCTAAAGAAGAAAAAAAGGTCACTAAGTATTCTCCCTTGGCCCAACAAATCCGAAAGTTACATAGTGTATGTACCAGCGTTGTCCCAATCGTCGTGGGAAGCTTAGGAGTGGTGACGAAGCACTTGGAGCGTAGTTTGAAAGAGTTGGGCATCCCTGATGTCTTGGGTGGACTCCAAACATCTACCATCATTGGAACTACCAACATATTGAGGAAGGTGCTTAACCTCTAAAGCTGCTGGTCGGTAGCCAGGGTTAAGTTTTCTCGTCTGGCAGGTGAATACTATCTCCCGTGTTTATTATAATTATTGTTGTTTTGATAGTTATATGAGGTCAGATAATATGTTATTGATACTTATCTGTTTTGTTTGCTAAATGATACTCATGTAGCCTTGATAAGACAAATCCATAAAAATTGTACCAGACTTGTTGCCCCACTTTATCTAATATTCCTTATTCATCTTCTCAGTTATTTCTTTATCCTCCATCCATTTGGAATTCTTGTTATGCAAGGATTGCAGATGTACACATTTCTGTCATGACTGTCACTAGTTCTTTCATATTTTTTCTCTTTTAGAAAAAAGTGTAAAGATAAAGCCATTCTCATTGCCTGCTGACAATGACAGCTCTTTACAGCATATATATAATTAATAAGGCAGGAGGCCTTATTTATCAGTATGATTTTAAGTCACCAGAGACTGAGGTTGAGTGTACTTTGAATTATCCAGTACCATTTTTGGTAAGAGAAGTTGATGAAAAGTTTGTTGTTTCTTTTGGGGAAAAAGATGCTATAAAAGGTAAGCACTTGTTTGAAAGTTTGGCAATTAAAAATTAGAGGATCTTTATTTTGAAGATTCGTTTAGTAATGCATACTTTTTTCAATGGAAAGACCGTTGCTTTTATTAAAGCATTTGAAAATAATATTTCTAAGCATAAGGAAGTAAAATTGGCCTACTAAATTAATTTTAAATATGTTCCGGCTGGCTTGAATTGAGAAATAAGTGAATTTTTTTTTGCATTGTCTTGATATGTACTTTGAGAACTTGGCTATGGAAATGCAATGGATGCAGCTCGCCATAGAAGCTAGTACATGTAGGAGGAGACAAATAATTTATGGCCAAGATTAGATGAAGTTTTGAGGAGAACATTTTGATTATTCTTCTTCCTATCTTCACAAAAGTAACCAACAACATGTTCCTTTTTTTCTCTTTCTGGTTACTTAGATTTTTAAGTTCATTGATACAACAAGATGAGGGTGGAAATGGGACTTTTTTCTTGTTTGTTCTTTGAGAATATGTCAGAATTTGTGGATGAAAAATGGTGATGTTTCATAACTTGAGTAAGACAATAAACATGACCTATTATGCAAGTCTGCTCATGTTGAAAGATTGTGGGTTTTTTAAATATGGAAAATTTGTTGTAAGCATAAACTTTGTAAAATGCTACTCAAAGCATAAAAAAGTCACACATTACCATACCATTTAAAGAAGGAGATAAAAGTTAATATGCAGTGTTTTTTAACCAAAAGTAGTGGTGTAGTTTGGTCATTTTATCAAGTTGTTACTTTTTTTAAAATGCAATATTACAATGTTATGGTATATTTCTTTTTGGCCATCAGACATAAAGATTTAAATTACCCCATGGTTTGAATCACATTGTTAAGCAGTCCCTCGTTTTGAAATCAAATTCAGAGCATAAAATGTGTGAAAATGCCTGTCATATGTATTTGTATTCTGAACTTGTTTTTCATTTTAGGTTGTTTGTTACTTTCCTTTAACTCTTTCCTTTAATTTTGGTGATAATTATATGACTGATTACATATGGCTTGAGTTGGAAAGCATATGTGAGGGTGATTATTTTGCAATTGTACTAGTTTTTTGTAATCACCCAACCAATTACAAAATGCAAATTCATAGCAGTTCATTTCATGAAAGATCATACAATAAATTTCTAGCCAATCAGAATACAGTATTTTGTAAAGAATTCATATGATAAAGAATTCACAACAAATATGATGAAAATAAAACAGAACAACTAACCAAAGATAGGAAGATTTCATTTACTGTCAGGTGAAGATTTATTGTTCCTTGCAGATAATTGTGACAATAAAAAATACCAAAAAAACAAACACATGGATAAACATGTACAAAAATTGGGCTCTTGAAAGAGAGAAGAACTTGAATCCATGAGTATGAGCCAAAAGATTTGGATTCTGTTTTGTGTCAATTTTACTGAAGTTAAGAAATGAGATTGGACTGAATAAGAACTGGATAGTTTGCATGTTATGCAAGCTGCATTGCACCATCATTTAGTTGGCAAAAAGTATCCAGGTGACAATTTTGTCATCTTGTAATTAATTAGGAAAAACATGGATTCTCAGGTGATTTTGAATTAATAATCCCACATTTGATTTATAAAATTTCAAATAGCCTCACTTTGTTCAGACAATTTTGAAATTGTAAAAATGCAGCTTGGGCTATTAATTCCAAATCACCCTCAAAATCATGTTATTACTATTACTAATTTGAAATCTATTCATTATTTTAGGAGATTTTATAATATTTATGAGTATTCAGAAGATTGTTTACTTCGTTATTGAATATATTTCCTACCTTTCATTTTTAACAGCTGATACAGAGCTTTTATTCATTTTTATTGTAGTTGGACAAACTATCCTAGCAGTCAATGGTGAACCTTTAAATGGAAAATTCCTTCCAAGTGGACAAAATGTCATGGATTTTCTTGAAAAAGAAGAAAATTTTCCAGTTTCTGTGAAATTTGGCAAACCGAAGCTGACAACAAATGAAAGAATCATGTTAGCTAGCATGTTTCACTCGTAAGAAATAATTTTTGATCTTTGAATCCAAAACTGTTTAGCCCAAATTGTTTAATAGTAAAAGTATTTGCCTGGTTCAGTTTGTGTACCTATACAAGGTGTGTTCAAAATATTCAGGGAATAATTTCTTGATTGAGAGTTGACTTTCTAATGCGGAACTAAAAGGTAACTGAAAATTTTATTTTTACCCTTAGAAACATCAAAAAGGAATTTGGTAATATTGTTTTCCCCAACTAAAAATCAAAAGCAGTTGATATTGTGTTACAAACACAATATCAACTGCTTTTGGTGTTACAGGTGTGCTTTTGGTTTTACAGGTGTTACAAACAGCACTGAAATTAAACATACAAAATGTTATTGATTGGATCTTAGGAAATGATGTACTTACCTCTCTATCTAGAAAATGGTTAGATGATCACAAACTGTTTAACATTTTATTTTGTTATTTTTAATGTTATTACAATAGCAAATATGATTTGTTATTGTAATAAAATATTTGAACAAATTTATGTTTTGGACCACATGTTTTAAAAATTCTTGCTGTGCTGAACACTTCGATCACCATGCAAATTACTTGAACCGCCCTACTGTAAACCTTTCTTTAACAATCTTATTGACTTTCTTCAGTTATTCACAGGTTTTTAATGGTGACATGGATGCAATCTCCTCAATTGTTGGGCCCAATCCTGGATAAGAGAAGAGAAGGGCGTGGTATGGAGGCAGCCTTTCCAACCCACAAAAAGTCTCAACAGATAAACAAAAGATCACAAATTCGGATGGGGAACATTTGTCATGATAAAGAAAAATGACATTGTGTAGTGAAAGCTATGGATCGGTTGAAGCCATAATGCTAATGAGCCTTTTCTTAGCCAGGAAAAGTTTGAATGCTTCTGTAAGCAACAGCACAAAATGTACTGGTAGGATTGGAAGCATATGACCCGATGATTTCCACAGTGGCCTTTTAAAACTGAGAAGAAAAGGATTAAGTGGTATTTCCCCAGCCAATGAGGTTGAGGAAGAAGACAAGGACCATCATTCCACCAGACCAGCTTTGAATCTTTTCCAACATTTTAAATATATATCATTATTCTTACTGTTCTTCTTATATTTTTAGGTAGATTGAGGTTACTAATACATTAGACAAAAAAGCATGTGCCATAAGAATTTATGAATGGCGACGAAGACAAGCCTCTAACAACCCATCTTGATATGGACATTGCACCAGAATCAATTGAAACATGGACAGCAAATAACCCCAGTCTGCCGATCTCTTCTTTGATCTGGTAAACCTTCCGGACGACACACTGAAAACGTTCAATGATTTCATTGAAGCATTTAAACTTCGTCATGCGGCACAATTCCATGATCCTCCCAAGGTATCTCTTGATGCTGCTCTCCAAAGATAGAGGATCTCAAACGCAAAGTTCCTAGGCATATTTACATCCAGCTGATTCATTGACGACTGGACTGCAGCTGTACCTGATGATCAACAAGGTAATGCAGCCACTTGTGACATCTTCTGCCAGACGCTTAGAGACTGTTATAAACCAGCAGAAAACCTCACCTTGAAAAACTACCACTTTGGCTCCATCCTTCAAAACCCGTTCTGCAACCGCGTTGAAAAAGAAGCTAAATATTGCAGCTTCAATTTGAAGCACAAAGACTGCGATGCAGCAAACACTGCAATCCGTGACCAAATGATCATCGGCACGACAAATGATCTTATCCGAGAAGAGGCCCTCATGAAATCTTGGAACTTGCAAGAACTACAACGTGAAGGGATGCGTCTCATGAAATCATGGAACTTGCAAGAACTACAACGTGAAGGGATGCGCATGGAAAGAGCAGCAAAAGGTGGTGCAGAAATGGCTGGTGAACGTATCAACAGAATTAGTGGGAAATACTCTAGAAAGAATCCCAGAAATGCACGATACTCTGGAGAAAGGAATCCCCTTCCATCACTTATCTGTTTTAATTGTAGTACACCAATCAAAAACATGCCCGTGAAGACTGCATTGCGATTGGTTAAACCTGCACAAAACGTCTGTCTGTATATCATCCAAACCAGTTAACCAGGTCACAACCAACAACAATGCAACCCCAGAAGGCAACAGGGGCAAAACCGACGACCAATACTCAACATACAATGTCAATCTCTTCACCAGTCGATACCCAACACAACAATCCCCCCACAGAAAAACACATACGACCTTAACATCTTTCAGACCGAGGCATCACAACCCCGTGTTCTTCCAAAGCGGAAATCCAACCTTCCTCACAACTTCCGAGTCTCTGTAATTGTGAACAATAACTCACTTCACCCATTGCCGACACCAGTACACGAGTTTCAGTATGTGGAACACTTGAAGCTAAACGCTGGGACCTTCTAGGAGGGATGGCCCCATCCAAGATCAAATTGAAGCCCAACAACAGTACACCTAACCCTGTTATAGGTGTTGCCTGCTGTGCAGTCACCTTTGGATCTATGTCGATCCCAGCAGAATGGCATGTAATAACCGGTTCATGCAAATCCATACTAGCAGGGAACCCTACTTTTCAACTTGGCATTGTGAAGTTCGCAAAAAATCCTGAAGTGTTCGAACCAGTACAAATGATCGACACTGAAGCCATAGGAGAGGCAAAAGACAAGATTCAAAACATTCTCCAACGGTACCCACACAACTTTCAAGTCCTTGGAAGATTCCGAGGACACCAAATCTAGCTGCATGTCAAGGACGATGTTAACCAGTCAAGGATGCACCACAACCCCTTTCCTACCATCTCAAGGACCGAACCATGGCCACAATACAGGAGATCCTCGACCAAGGCGTCATGGAGAAACATCCTCAGAAGAAACCTGCTCCATGGCAGGGGAGGGCGCTGGGGGGGGGGTAACCCAGGTAATCGCTGATTACCTATTTTTTTCAAAGTTTCTTTTCAAAAAGGAGCTCTTTCATTTTTCACAAAATGATAGAAAAGAGGACATTTTCAATGCTTTGAAGCTTTGTTGCGGCATAATCACGAGGCGGAGCCTGCAAGGTGTCCTCTTTGAAGTATATTGACTCACAGACAACCGATAATTAGCTGTTTATCTTTCTGCATACATCGTCATTGTTGAATTTGAGGATTGAGTTGGCAACATGAAGGGTTAGGTGAGGCCGCAAAGTAATTGTGGCCCTTCCTGACTACCTCATCAGATTACATTAAAACAGAGAGTGCCTTGCAGCAACATAAGAATTCTTCAACTTGATTACCTTAGCACTGTTGGCCTTTAACAATAATTTCAGACCTTTTGCCATGGATCGAGTCTTAGATAACGAGTATAGATGGGGGGTTTCGAAGGTTTTTTTACAACGTGCAGCACAAAATAACAACATGAATCATGAACGATTGCGCTTGAAGAAGGATGAAAGGCAATGTCCTAGAATAAAGTTTGCGGGGAGAACGAGTGATTCGATGCACGAGTCTTCTCCATTGATTTGTGCGGAGAAAATGAAAAAGGCAAAGAAACGTTTTACTGCTGGCCCTGTCTAGTGTTGGGCGACATATCAACGGTAAGTGCGTATTTTACTAATTTTCGTAAATTATTTCATACCAAAATATTCATAATTTTCTGTCAAATGTTCATATAAGGTCAACAAAATAAACCGAAATATATAAAATAAAACTGTATTGACAGCATTAATTAGGTTTGTGTCCCATAAACATTTGTGGCATAGTTTTAAAACAACATCATAGCAAAAATTGCGATTTATGGCCATTTGACATACACATTAGATAAATCTCTCAGGTCAGGGTAGTCAAGTCTGCCAGCGATTACCTTGCCCTTTTTGGTGGCTTGAAGTGTTGAGCCGTGGAGACCAGACACGAAGCTGTTGCAATGAAGCAGAGCCACTAGCCTAAAACCATCTTTGAAAGACAACGTTGGTCGTCGTTTTAAGGCAATTAACCGACGTGGCCATGAAAGATTTTTAAGGAAATAAGATTCGTTGTTTGAAATTATGTACTGAATCTCCAATTATTTTAAAATCTTTCGAAATGATGAGAGCGTTTTTTATTGAAAATATGACGAAACTCGCATATAGGAATCAGCCTGTGTTATACAACCCTTATAAATTTTCATATTTTTGTGGTTTAAAATCAAGGTATAAGTGTCGTGTCATGGAGAATGCGGGTACTTAGATAAAAAAAACTCATGTCAAATTTAATGGGCTATGTTAAACATAACATAACTGTTTCGTTTGTTCTCTGCCTACAAGGTCATTAATAAGAGCAAGGAGACATAACATCAACGTGACAATGCACTTGCATTTCGCTCCAGTAGTCCAAACTTTCAGTCTATCGACTCTTAAGAGCTTATGTTTGCTGTGCAGTATAAATATATTCCTGACTCTTGATTTTTTAAAGTTTTTTCTATTTGGGAATTTGTTGTATCAGCCTCAGATTAGATGGGATAATTACTTTAAAATTTTTGTCATAATTATATAATAAAAATTGCACGAGGCTATTTATGCCATTTATTTACGCTTTCCTATGTAAAAAGGGGCCTGGCCAAAACACTCGTCGGCAAAGCGAAATTGATTATCTATTTTTTTTCACTCCAAGCCGCCCCTGCTACATGCGTTTCCAACGTTGTCCTCGACCCAAAAGACGATGGCGGAATCAGGGTCACTGTCGATGCTCGCAACGTAAACAAAGCGATTCAATCCTCTAATCTGTCAATTCCCAAGCAAGAGGACATCAAAAAGAAGATTGCCCACAAGAACTTCTTCTCGAAACTCGACTTCAAGTCAGCTTTCTGGCAGCTTGTGCTGGAGCCAGATTCTCGACATCTCACCATCTTTCAAATTTTTGATAAGCTCTACCGACACATAGTCTTGACCATGGGACGTGAGAGAGCTCAACGCAACCCTCGCACCACTATTCGCACACATTCCAGATGCACACATAATACACGACGATCTGGTGCTTGCTACCAACACCATTTAGCAACACATCAAAGCGCTAGAACCAGTGATGGAAGCCGTATCTGATGCAGAACTTACACTGAACCCCGGAAAATGCAAATTCTGTCAACGTGAAATACGCTTCTGGGGAATGATCTTCGGGCGCTTTGGGGTCCGTCCTGATCCACAGAAAGTCGATGATCTACAATACCTCACCCTACCAACAAACAGAACCGAACTCGCCGTTTCCTCTGCATGATGCAGTCCAACTCAGAATTCATTCCCCACTTCGCCGAAAAGTCTGCTGTTCTCTGAGACATAACCAAAAGCACAGCAACATTCGACTGGTGCAAGGAACACCAGCACTGCTTCGAAACACTCCTTTCAGAATTCAAGAAAGACGTAACACTTCACTACTTTGACCTTCAGAAGCGCACTTTCATCATCACCGATGTCCGCAAAACTGGATTCTGAGCAATCCCTGCCCAGGGTACAGACCTCAACACTGCTAGGGGGACACGGCAGACAAACAATGCTACATTGACGAACTGGTAGAGAAAGTGGTGCAAGCAGTGGGAACTAATAGGATGAGATGTCTCTACAACACCATCAAGAAACTGTTGAGTAGCCACAAGCCAGAGAAATCTTTTAAAGATTGTGTTGTCAAGTCCAAAATCTGAAAGAACAGCAGTTACAGTGTGGGCATAGCGTATGGAGAGCTTATAATAGGCCAGCACAAGGTAATTACCCACGACAACACCCCATCTAAATGGGAATTCCCATGGTCTTTGGTAAGTGCACAAGGAAGAAAAGAAAGAAGTCTATACAGCAACTGATGATTGAGAAAGCATAGGGATCAGATTGTATTCCATCAAAAGCACTGAAGCCTGACCTGGAGACCTTGATGGACATGCTATGCCTCCATTTTGAGACAATCTGGGTAAAGGATACCATTGGGTTAAAGGAGCCCTGAGTTGTCAAAATCTCTCTGGAAGATGACCTTAGCAACTCCTCCAATCAGAGAAGCATCACCCTACTATCCATACCAGGAAAATTCGTCAATAGAACCACGTTGAACAGAATGAAAGATGCAATAGATCAACAGCTATGAGATGAACAGGAAGGTTTTTAACAGGAAAGGCCTTGTACAGATCAGATCACTAACCTTCTATATCATAATTAAACAATTACTGGAATGGGACTCGCTAGTGTATGTTAACTGTGTCATTTACAAGAAAGCATTTGGCAGTATGGACAGAGATACTTTGTGAAAGCTCTTCCTACATACAATTTGTCTGATACCAACTAACTGGTCAGCCTGTTCAAGTAATCTTATAAATGGTTGACCTGCAGAGTCATTCATAGCAACCCACTCATCAACAATTTCCAGGTGGGGGCCAGTGCCAGAGAGGGGTTCTTGGTGTCACCTTTCCTATTCCTACTGGTCATTTAGTGGGTGATGAACATATTAATGACAGAGTGAAGGTCACAGCTTGTTGGCTGGACTTTGCGTATGATCTTGTATGCATATCTTACATCCACCAACTATTGAAAGACAAAACCACAGATTAAGCAACCATATCATAACTGGTTGGATTAACCATCTCCACTGAATGATCAGCCTAAGGTCGTGAAGAGGAAGTGGAATTGCACCAAACCTGTCACAATGGAGAGAAGCCCGTTATAAAACGATTGACACTTTTACAGCAGCGTTGACAGTCAAGACAACATTGGTGCAGATGTCAAACTAGCATCAGGAGCTTAAAGGAGGTGTAAAAGATAAGACTTTTAAACTCAAAGATAAAGTCAGTCTTGCAGTTTGGAGCTCAGACACGAAGAAGAACCAAGACAACCATGGTAGAGTACAGATTTTCATCAACATTTGCCACAAGAATTGCCCAGAAGCACTGACCTGTAAGCATCACTAACACCAACCTGTAGCAGAGAACCACCAGCTCCCCATTAAAGATGGGCCAAGGAGAGGAAGATAGAGGTGAATTATTATATACACGCTAAGGGAGCCAGTGACCAGCATCACCAGCCAGGCTGTGAAGTGGAATCTCTAGGCAAAGCACAAGAGTGGCTAGTCAAAGAACACCTGTCAATACGACCTTGAGGCAAACAGCTGGAAAAAAGCTCCAGAGAATGGCTCAGAACCAAGGAACCCGGAGGACTACTGTTGCTGGCCTATGCCTCAGTAAGTGTGATGAAACTAAGTGTGTTTGTGGATCCATTTCATATGAAGTGGTTTCTACTGGACTTAAAAGGCACATCTCTTCAAGCCATGAGATCATTTTTAGGATTTTAGAAGAGGAACAGTAACAATGCAAATGTGTATACTTTACTTTACAGTATTTGAGAAGACCCCCGCAGCTTAATTAAGCTGAAGTTTGCGTTTCAAGTTCAATTTTAGTTTCAAAGCCTGTAGTCTTGTATCCATTTACATTACTGTTATTACTGTTATTATTCTTAACGCATGAACAATTTTATGCTCCTTATTGCAAATAACTTTTTCATGCCTTTTATAGACTGTTTGCAATTTCTTGCAAACTCTCCCCAGTGGAAAAATCTTCTGGTATTGAATGCTTAGAAGCAGGATCATTTAAACTCCACTGCTACCAAACAACAACAGGTAAATAGAAATTACTACTTTTGTATAAAGACTTTAAAGGTGTTTTGTTAATTTGGTGTTTGAGCTATTTAGAAATATCGTTGGTGAAAGAAAGAAAATGTCTGTGATACTAATGAAAAAATGTGATCACCTTTTTGATGATGTTAATATGGAATAAATATATATGTATATACCACGTTTTTTTCTCTAAATAACAACACGTTGGGGCGACACTTGTGACACTAGCTAACATTGGCTGGTATATTACCCTGCCCATCTACATAAACCACGAGTGCATCGCAGATATGTCCCGGACACTTTCATAGTTATCATACAGTACCAGATCTCATCCCTTGACTCTATCATACGCCTTTTTAAGGGCAATGAACATACAATGTAACCCCTTGTAGCCGTCTCTGTGCTGCTCTGCTGTGATTGGTAGTGCAAATATGGCATCTGTTGTGCTCTTGTTGAGCGTGTAGCAGAGCTGTTTGGCGCTGATTTCAATTTCTTACCGAAATCTATTACCCTTTACCAGACCTTTATTATGTGCGTCAACAATTTGATTCCTCTGTAGTTGGAGCAGTTTTGAACACGCCTTTTTCTTTTGTATATCGCAGCAAATTTTCATTTACTCCACTTTTCAGGCATGTGCTCTGTTTCAAGGATTTTGTTGAAAAGACATTTAAGAAAATCTCCCCCACAACCCCCTAGTTTTTGCCACGCTTCACTGGTACTTCATTTGGCCAAAGAGCTTTTCCTTTCTTCTTTTTTGTGAATGTCCTTTTTTTCACCTTTCTAGTGACAGGTGTGTCTTTAGCTGATTCACTTCCATCCCTATCTTCTCTTGGGTTGTCAGCATTCATGAGGTTTTCACTTTACCAGCAACTGTTCCAATGCCTTGTGCTTTAGCTTTCTACTTTACTGGCAGAACCTTTCCTAACGTCTCTATCTTCCTCCATGAATCTTCCTCCAGACTACTGATCTTTAAGCTTTTTACCATTTAATTTTCTGCTGTGCCTTCTTTGCTGGACGTATCGGTGTCCGGGATTCAAGCTTACATACCACTGGTTGATGGTGAGGTATAACACACTCACAAGTCAAAACATTACAGTCTGTCACTTCCTTCTGCAGCCCCCCCCCCTGCAAAGTACATAATCGATCTATGAGCTGTAGTGACCACTTCTGTAAGACACTTTTTGCACCATTGACTTGACAAAGAAAGCATTTGCAATAGGCAATAGCTAGATAGAAACTTCCTACAAAATGTACTATTTTATCTCCTTCTTAATTTCTTCCTCCTAAGAAATACTACTCCATTCTCCTTTCAACCCCCCCCCCCCCACTTCTCCTTCTTAATTTCTTCTTCCTAAGAAATACTACTCCATTCTCCCTTTCAACCCCCCCCCCCCGACTTCCCTCGTCGACAGGTTCTCTAAAGTCTGTTGAAATGTAGAACCTTCCTATCCTGGAATCTTACACAGCTTCTCACCTACGTCTTGTCAAAACCTCCACCTTTTTTCTTCTTTACATTTGATCTGTGGTCCATAGGCATTGATGACGTGTATCATAACCCTACTAACCTCTGACCCCAGTTCCATGACTCTGTGTGAGCCTCTGTCTATTGATATTATATTCACACTTAAGATTAGGAAGAGAATGATGCCCACTCTATTTCTGTTGTTTATTGCCCCACAGTAATATAACTGGTATCTCTCACCTATATTTCTCGCATTTGAATCCTTCTACATTGTCTCCTGGCACTCTTTGTCTCCACGTTCCTCCTTATCATCAAGTCTTCAATTTCTCTCGAACTCTTCGTCGTTGTTACAACATTAAGAGTGCCAGTTGTAAACTCTTGTTCTTATCTTTGTTTTCACTGCTTTTCTCTCTTCTTTCTTATTCGTCTTTCTTCAATTCTCATTCTGCTTCTGTAACCAGTCCAATATTTTCCTTTACCTCGCTGGCCTCTTGAGGCAAAGGCGGTCATTGTTGACCTCGGCCGCGACTGATCCGTTATGATGCTCGATTCTTGATTTTTTCATGTTTTTGAGTTGGCAGGGTTTTTTATAGTAAGTTAACCATCCTTACGCTACACCACAAATATAGGCGGTGAGGCCAGCCATTGGTCAAATGACCTACTCACAGTGCAGTGAGTAATCAACTTTGTGAGAGCCGGAACGTTTACACATGTCAGCGGGCCATTTGCATTGCACAGTACGAGGGTGCTATTCCACTGATGACATATTTCGAGCTGTCACACCGTAGCCATAGTTTCGTTGGTCTAGAGATAACGAGGATCTCCCATCTATGGCACACCGCGAGGAGGAACGTGATTTTTGCCGTAGAGGTCACAGACTAAAATTTCATCTTTTCACTAAGCGGCAAGACTGTCTCAGACACAATGGACGGAGCACTCTACACTTGATGCCCCTCTGAAAGTAGTTTGACTAAAATCGATGGACAGACACCAGTAAGGATAACATGTGGCAACTTCCCCAATAGATAGAGAAAAAACATTTCGGAGTTAATGTCACGTGTGTTACGGTACAAAGCTGGGAACATAGTTAAGCATTTTTAACACGGAAAACACAAGTTCGAAATGCTTTACATTGTGTGCTAAGTTGAAATAGTGGATATTGGTGATGACGGATTATTTAATATTATATTTGAAAGGAAACAATTAGAGGGAAGCTGATAACAACAGAACGTTTTATCTTTAAATTGTCATATGAGACGGCATGTGGAAGCTGTAATTTACCTAGATTACACGGGGTTCTTTCTCAGTTCTTTGTTTTTGTATGTTATTTTAAGTAATTTTTTCGCTTTGCCAGATACTCATAGCTTATTCTCTTTAGATACTTATAGTTGATATACATATTCCTTATTAATGAGGTATATGTATCAAAAGAACCCTTGCCCATGGGGATCTTGAGCTTTCTTATGTATTTTGATTCAATGCCTGTGCTTTGTTAGGCAAGCATCAATGACAGTCTTAGTAATAGAAATCTTCATGTTGGCAAATATTTATCTTCGTTTCAACTAGACCCTACAATTTATATTCATAGAGTTGCTGTCTATTTTTGACAGTATCTTCCAACTGTTAGATTACAAGACCCCGAATCAAAAAATAGACTTGCATTAGATTGTATTGATCTTACTCTTTTTATTTTTGTTTAGTTATTGAGACAGTATAAAATTCTGTTGGTAAGGTTCTGGAAAAACATTACACTGAGAACACCTTCATCTTTGGTGACTTAAATGCTCATTACATGGTCTGGGTGACTCACTCTAATAGGACTGGGAGACATGCAAAAGCAACAAAAGGCACTTGTACTTCAGTCTTGCCTATAGTCATGTACAGCTTGTTGATTGCACAACACAATTTCCTGATTCAGACTCAGGAGAACATTCTCCATTAGATCCCCTTTTGACTTTTGTTCATGTGTGTTGTACTGTCTTTACCTCCTTTTGGATCTTCTGATCATGTTGTTGTCACTGTTTAGGTTAAGGTAACCGTTTAAAGTCTTTTTGACAAGCCATAGCATTGTATGACCTAAATTTGTTCTGACTGACTGGGATGGGTTTTGTCAATTTCTTGGTGATATTCCATGGGATTCAGTCTTTGTACTAAATTTGTCAATAACTGCCCAACTGAGTCTTATTTTTAGTTGTCCTAGAAGGTTTCTAAGGTTTCCCCTGCCTTAAAAATTGGAGGTGAGCCAAATGGAAAATATAGATGTCAGTCTTTTTTCTGTCACCAGTAAGGTCTTTGAATGACTTAAAAACACACTAATAGAATTCTTGCAGAGCCTAGGTCTTTTTGTTGATGTTCATTACCGATTTAGAGGATGTAGCTCACTGGTAACCTTTTGACTGTAATCAAGGAATGTATCTATAAGTTTATGGACAGTCTGGTGAAAGATTTTCTATTGCGCTGGATATTTCCAAGACATTTAGCAAGGTGTGGCATTCTGGTTTGCTTCATATCTTTTATGGTTGTAGTATTTGTGGAAAGGTCTTTGGAATCCCTCGGTCCACTCTCACAGGTCGTAAAATACATGTCGCACTGGATGAGTATTTCCATTAATGCTGGGTTTCTCCAAGGTTTTATTCTCGTTCCAACTCTGTTTCTTCTTTACCTCAGTGATATTCCTGTTGATTGATTCGCACATAAACATCTGTGCTTATGACACTACTTTGTACTTTGGTATTGTCCTTAGGGCAAGTCAGTAGTAATAATTCATAACTTCCTTTCAGTGCAGCAGAACCCCTAGTGATGTCGTTTAATAGAAAGCTGAATCCTTACCTCCAATATTCTGATATTAACCTTGATGAGGTTGTTTTTCCTCTTGAGGAATACTTATCATTGAGGATGCTTAGTTTGTCAATTCTTTTCATTTTTATGTTTCTTATATTCAGTCAGTTGTTAAGTCTTCTTTCAGAAAGACTGATGCTTTGTTTTGCCTTTCTTAACAGTTCGATACACTTAGTGGCATTTTCCCTTGTATATTACTTAACTTTAGAAAATAAGTCTTAAATGCAATTCAGCGTTGTTGTTATGCACATTGCATGTAATAAAATGAGCTTTGTGATTTGAATTTGGATATGAATATTCTTTTATGATAAGTATTTTTTTTGTTTAAAATACCTTGGACCTCTTTGACCAACTGCATCACCTTAAATTTTTGCTTTTATTTCTTCGAATTTCTTTTGTTTCAGAATTACGTTTTTTAGGAATTTGTGTTTTCCTAATTAGCCCAGGTATTGCAATGATGACTTTTATGAAATTCTTTTTTGTCCAGTTTTATTTATTTATTTTTTTCAGGAATAAAGTTTTTAGTCCTTACGGATCCACGCATCGTCAATATTGATAGTTTGTTACACAAGATATACGAGTTGTATGGCGACTATGCCTTGAAGAACCCATTTTATTCCTTGGAGATGCCAGTTAGGTAATTAAAAGCAGTTGGCTTACTACAGTACTTGATTCACTACTATTGCTACAACTAACTTCTCATAACGTAAATAGAAACTACAGAAGTTTTCACAGTAGGCTCTTTTTGACATATGACCTTAATTCGTTTAACATAATGATTCTGTCAAAGGTAGGTCACCATTTTAAAGTGCTTTTGAGCGGTTGTACAGGTGAAGCAGGTGAAGTGTTGTTCTAAGCTGTTACGAACAAAAGGCCCTTGATGGTTTGTGGAACCGTGCTTACATATGTACCTACATACGTCCTGTGAACGTGTGTGCCTTATGCCACAAACCGAAATACAGCTTTTCTGGCCATTAACTTTCTCGGGGGCTGTATCCATTGGCAGCTTATTTATGTATGCTTCTTTTGCCCTTACCCCATTAATTTCATGAATTGGAACCAAGGTCACAAATTGATACCTTTATGGATTCTTGTCTTTAAACAGCAGACATATATGCATCTAATTTCCATTGTGTTAAGTTTCCATTTACTTTGCCCTTGTAGGCGTTTCTGTCCAAGAAATGTGGAAATCAATCTGAAGCTTTAGCTGATGATGACTGAATTATTGTCGTTTTGTATATATTCCTTAATTGCCTTTCCGGGTATTTTTGAATTAAATGGTTTAACCCGATGATTTATGTACATTAATACATCGGGCAATAGAACATTTTTAGGTGCCAAAGCACTTTAAATCCTACACACCATTCTTTTTCAAGATATTTGATTGTGTCAAATCTTCTGTATTCGATAGGCATGGTTCTATATAATACGTAGATCTTTATCGTCATCTTGCTTTGCCTATTTGTTTACATAGCCAAGCACAATATCAAGTATATGTTGTTTGACACCATAAAAGGTTTGTCAAAGTAGAAGCAGATGATACATTTTTCTCATTGTTTTCACTGTTCACAAACGATGTCATTTGCGCTTGTCAGTGGAGCGACCAAGGTAATTCATGGCGTTGAATACAACCATCGTTTTTGCAACCTTTTCAAACTATGATTACCGTCATGTTGTTAGAATGGTCGGGCAGCGTGTCTTTCCTCAAAGTTATCAGTGGTAAAGTGGCAAGTTCATTATTAAATTCCACAGCTGGGTTTTGCCACTGAGCCCTCATCTTACATAGGTCAATTCTGTATTTGGTTTGAGCTGAAGGACCTCATTATGTCATAGTAGCTCTTGACTAGTATTTCTTTTGAGACCGGTCTTTTTATGTTCCATAGAGAATGAGCATTACTACCCTTGTAAAGCCGCCATAGCCTGGGTCAATTGAACTGAAATTAGAAGAACCTCTTCCATATTTAACACTGTATTTGAATTTAAATGGGCATTGATGTATGCAAGCATGTGATGGTAACCGTTTGGACCATTGAAAGTCCTCCTTTTGCTTGTAAAATTTCAGTTGTGTTTACGAAAAGTTATCATTTTTCATATGCTAATTCACATAACTGTTTTCATTTCTCATTGCCGTAAAGAGCTTAAACGTGAGCCCGACTTTTTTTTTCATTCATATTTCCAAGAATGGGCTTCACGTTAGAGTATGGAACCTGTCAATTTTTTTTACAATCATCATAAAATTAGCAGTTTTTTCGTCATATTTTTTCACTTCGTAATATTTCCAGTTTCTGTTTGAACGTTTGAAGGCGGGACGAATTATCACCAAACGTAATATTAGAAGTAGACCTGGATCAGTTTTCCATTTCCGGGATACAAAGACCGACTTACTGTCGACATTCTTGTTTTATATTCGTTTCTTTCATTGGGAAGATATGAGTTTATTGGCTAGCATTGTGACCTACCAAGTATTCTGTGCAAATTAACCAGGTATCGTATCAGACACACTATCTTTATAACTATCAGGTGAGGCACGGGAACACTCGTGACAGACTGCTATTTTGGCTGCCGGTATATTTAACTAACTGATATTTACCTAACATCCAATGAATACTTTGCAGTAATCGAACCGGGGTCACTTTTTCGAGATGTACCATGCATTTTAAAATTTTCTTAGCTTGTGTTAATTAAGCTTTTCATTTCCAAATAGGTCTTTGTGACGTAAATGTAACATTGCAACATTTAAGGAGAGAATGAGAGAGGGAGAGAAACAAACAGATAGACGCATACAGACAGAGTAAGGGAGAAAGAGAAGAGAGGTTAAAGGAGAGAGAGAGAGAGAGAGAGAGAGAGAGAGAGAGAGAGAAGGAGAGAGAAGGAGAGAGAAGGAGAGAGAGAAGGAGAGATCATAGCAGTGTTTATTTTCCGCTGATTACCATCCCTCCCTAAACAACAGGACCTTTTGAACCAATAAGTTGTATAAGATTGATGTAGTAAGTTGTAAAGGATGAGTATTATTTCTCGTCGTTAGTTGAAATCTTGTTGAAGTAGTATGACAGTTCTCTAGTGAAGTTAGGACAGGCGTAAAACCAAGACACTTAAATAATAAAAAGTATGAAGAAAAGAAATCCAGTAATATGTGAACGTCTGCACTAGGGTGGCTTCTAGCCTTTATAGGAGTGAGCTCTACAAGAAAAAATTCTGAAAAATTTTGTAAATTGAACTGTAGTTCACGAACAGTAAATAGATGCTAGCATTTGTAATTTTCCCCCCATTTCCTATGTTAGTAATTTGCAAAACTATCATATTCTGGTTTTGTTGTGGTAGAGGTATTAATAAATCTTCCACAAACATTAAAGTAATACTTGTTAGCGAGTTATTACTTACTCCTCCCCTTATCATCCAACCATCATTTTGTAGTTTGGTGATATTCTGCTGAACAGTAACGAATCACCACTCCCTTAGTACTTGAAGTTTTGACGACTTGTACATTGTAAATTTTTCTACGCAGATGTGAACTATTTGACGCCAACCTTCAACGTGTTTTGGAACAAACGGAACGAAGCTTAACGTTTCCTGGAGCAGGGACAGTATAAGGATTTTCTGCTGACAGATATATCGAGGAGATAATTTCTGCCCTCGCTGTCGACCCCCAATCTGTAATATTTCCCAGGTTTATAACAGCTATCATATTTTGTACTGACGCTTGCCCTATTATGTATTAAATACGCAGTAGAAAATTGGATACACATTTGAATTCATGCTACGAATATGTCTCGCCGGAATATTTTAAATCACCAACTGGACAACTACCAAAAGGTTTTTCGACCGAATATTTTTCGTTTAATTTTGTTTTACGTGCCTCGTTATTTGCCTTCCAATTAATGAATAATAACCTTGATATGAAGGCTGAAGGTCGGTAGCTTCAACGTGGGGGGATTCTGAAGTTTCTAAGTTTGAGAACGAACTACGTTAATTATATACAGGCAGAAAGTTGGCAAATTTGGGAAATTTGAAACATGAAATTGCCAGACTACACAGACTGAAAAGTTAAATGGTATAACCAGGAAGACGTGCATTTGACGTAGTTCATTTCATATGTAAATTTTAGCAATATAACTTATGAAATAAAATTCCTAAGGAGAACATACTGATGCCAGTTTTATGTATTGTTGGTACCTGCCGACCGAATCTTAACAAATTAAAGAAATAAATATACAGAGAAATGTCTCGATGCATTAAGAAACGAATTCATGAAATCTTTTAAAAAAAGGTGATTCGAATATTACTTTGTTATTTGAATTCTGAAATTTGAAAATAAACAACTACCTTAGTGACGTATCGAAAGGTCGTGTTAATGAGCATTCCATTTCACGAGGAGTTTTTTTAGAAGTTTGCAGGTCATGGCAAGAGAAAGAACAATGCATTGAATAGACTGAAGGTTTGGTATAAACGGTATTCGACTTGGAATGGGAATTTATTTTATACATCACGAAGCACGAAGTAAACGCATAGTTTTCTATTATCTGAATAAAATTTTTCTCCAGCCCAGTACAAGTTATTTTAGGGGAACCAATGAGAATAAAAGAAACAAAAATGTGAACATTTTTACAAAGGGGGAAAGTGTTAAAAATAGGGTATAGCGCTGACCACTTTTTAGCTTACCTCTCACAGCAAACTGGTCCATTTGACGATGAAAGGTTTTTATTACCTGCTATTTAGTTTCTGAGCTGAGAACTAGATGCGTCACGTCAGTAAAATAGCTTGGTGTTTTTATCTAGTTTTTATGGTAGTGGATGAATATTGGCTTAATAGAATCAAGAACGAAAATAAAATGGCTTGTTAAAGGGAAAATTTCTCGCTCTATCATTTTTGTTCAATTTTTATTTCTTTTTTGCTGCCTAATAAGAGCTGAACACCAGGCAAACTTTATCTTTGTGAGAACATTTTTAGGAGGAAGAAGGTTATTTTGTATTTTACCTTTTTTCCGTTCCCTCCGTTTATCTGAGTGAAAAGCCTCTAAATTTTAGGTTCACTCCATCTTTGTTGGTAGTTTTGGAAGATTGGTTGCTGATAGGAAATAATGGCAGGTGGCGTGACATCCAGTAAGGGCGCAGTTAAAGAGAAAAAAATGCTTTACAGCCCGCCCAGCTAGAACAAGAGTACAAAGGAAGGCAAACCATGAAATACCTAGAGACGTATTACGGACGCAACCACTGGTACAGAGACTGCCATTCCAGCATTTTTACCAACATCTGAATTCAACTCGACTTAACTGTAGAGGAACAAATATGTCGAGCACATTACACACGGTTGACTCTGACATATAGAGGCCTAATTATACTTAAACTGTGTGTTTTGGGTTCTTGTGGCGGTTATGGAATTATGAATGATGGCTCACCTAGAAGAGCATTAGTAAAGCTTACTAAGAGTTTCGTGATTAAACTTCCGTATCTTTAATAGTGGCTAATTTCGCTAGAATTTACTTTATTTTAGTGTTGTAATTGCAGTGGAAGAAAACATTAAAATTCATTACGCTGATACTACATTTAATAAAAAGAGAGTACTTTGTTTCTTTATATTAAAGTATTAGTAAGTGTGGTCAGTGGTCAGTCAATGGATTAAAGAATGTCATATTGTGAAAATAAGTTAATACGAAAGGCGCTATTAGGCAGTACAGAAGTTATCCAACGTGCTCTTTACAAACGGTACTTGTTGTTTTTAATTAAAATCATTTAGAGTTTCCTGCAAAAGTTTAGGCAAAATATCGTCACACGTAACAACCAATTGGTTTTGGTAGTCAATAGGTCATAAAATTTAAATGCATTGGGAAGCTTGTCGGCATTTCATGATTTTTCATAATTACATGGCATTTTGCCCATAGAAACAAATCCCATGAATTTGTAAGGGTTTTTTTCTTGTATATACGGTACCTTTTTCGACTCCGACTTCGACAGGTTATGAAAAGCAAAAAACCCCTTAACAAACTGTTAAATACACTGCTACAATACCGTACATGAAATAGCAGACTGAAATATTTAATCAAAATTCCTTTGACCTTTTAATTGTTTTTATCCTCAGTTTGTCAATTGCAGTTGTTTAGCTAATATTTTACCACATTTGACTAAACCTGTTATACTCGCTGTTCTGTCAACATCAAACTTTGAACATCAAATAACTTTTGTTAAGACTACACGATTTTTGATAAATTCTCCTGACGTTGTGACTGGACGAACGTTGAGAATTAGAAAAATTGGAATGCGAGAGAGAAAAAAAATTGGGTCTTTAGATCAAACCAGCCGTCTTGAAAAGAAGCGATGTTATGGTTTGCTTGTGATATGACAGATTTAGCGAAGTTCTGAGTGAATTTCTGCTACTTCCGAATGCCGGAATACAATATCTGGCTCGAAAATACTAGACGGCTACATCTTGTCTGATTATTGCAGAGTTAGGTTGGTTCAAGGGATATTAAAGTATTAAAAGAGGTACATTTAAGTACAGAACACTTTTAAAAACAAGAAATAAAATTCAGGAAGAAGGAAATAACATTTTTCAGTTTTCAGACATTTAATTTTGATATAATTCCTTACTGGACACTCCGCTGTGTATAAAATTATGGTGTGCAGTTTCCAGCTAGATTTAATTAAAGGTTAGAAAAAGACGGAATGTATAGCATACTGTTGGGTTTTTTAACTGTTTGTCAGTCTTGATTCAACAGTATGTAAACCAGCCAAAATACCAAACAGGGAGTTACGTGATATGGGACCTGTGTCCAGTAATTACAAGGTAAAATATCACTTTTAACAACTCCCACTAACACTTGCCCTGTCAACCTTGGCTTTGGACTCAAATGAAGATCATTGCTGGGGGCCTTCTGTTTTGGAAAGTATGTGGTTATCCATACTTTTCTTTGGTGGCACCTTTTTATTTCAATCTATTCCAATTTCACATTTTGGTAACTATAACAACAAATGATGTATACATGTTTAGGTTGGCATTTCATGATTAACGGGAATGTAAAAAATATATGTGATATTGAAATTCATCCAGAACATTTTTTTTCTAGTTTATATCGAAGAGCAACATTGTGTTTCAGACGAGAGAATGAGTGGGGAGTGTGGACAAAATCTGAGAAAGCTATTACTGTGACAACAGTGAATAGAAAGTGATTAACATACTCAGATAAGAAAAAGCACTTGAACAGCAATTTTAAATGATTCGTTAACATACAATCAGTCAAAGTAACTAATGGACTGTTCATTCCAGTTATTGTTATACACTGGCAGCACAAATTTTTATTAATTATCTAGGTTCCAGGAGATAACCCCTCGTACTAGCTTCAAATTGGGCGATATCCATTGTTTCCACAAGCAATTTTATTTTGCAACCTCCACTCGTAGACTATATTTACAAAGAAATTAAATTGCATCTGGGCATCCTAAGAAGCTGAACTCAAGAAGCAAATGGGCTGATCATTGTTTTACCAAATTTCCAAATAAGGTGATTGGTATATGTATGAAATGATCCATGAAGAAAGTTGCAGCAAAATTTGATTCGCCGGGTTCTAACTAACCTAAAGATCCCCTCTGGAGGTTAGTCAAGTGAAACTACGTAAGAACTTGACAATTGACGATTCGCTTGCTGAAACCTTGCATAATTGCAACGTAATATTTTGGTTCACAAATATTCTACGGGTGTACTTGCTTTATTTACCAGATTCATTCTGTTGGAATCCAAAGATTGAACAGGGTACATGAAGCTTCATCATTTCTTTCTTTCCCAAAACTAGTAAACCTGCTGTCAAAGCCGTTGCCAGATGTAAATGCTATTTTCTATTTCATTAATCTTCATGCCCCACTGAATAAGGTTTCCTTTCCAACTTAAAGTTTACAGAAGTTGATCAGGTGCAGAAATTTGGTTAAGCAACAAAAGTAACAATTTAGAAAGGAATGTTGACAGACATTGAGTGAAGAACTTTTATATTGCTTTGAATGTTGTTAATAGCCCGAGACCACCACGACTTCCCGCCCTGCACAGATAAGATGCTAACACCACCTACCATTCACAAAGAGAAGAACTGTTAATGGAAGGAGTAAGTAATGGGCAGTCTTTAAAGTGGTCCAAGATAAGAAACCTCCCGGGTACATCGACATTTGACGTACTTACTTGTAGAAAAGAGACGGGAGATAAAACAACCTGACTAGGTGGAAGGAAAAGATAACAGAAAATTCAAGGCCAATCAGCTTTGAAATTTGACTTTGGTTCGGTCTATAACATTCAGAAGGGGTGTGAATAGGGTGAGGGAAGCGCCAGAACAGATCTGGCAACAATATGCCATACACGGTCGGATTGAAGATATATTTATGAAGATATAGAATAGTTGCCCAAGAGAGGTACTTTTGCGTCCGATAGGGAGAATCAACTTTATTTCGAAGCTGATTTGGCAAGACAAAACTATGGAAATGTACGGTATAATACTCTTCCATTCACGGCCTGGTGCCTTAAAAACAGACAGTCCTCCGATATTATGGCAGCAATCTGAACGTCTTGACGTATTTTTACATGAAGTTCCTGGATTGTTTTAACCTGCTATTCAAACTCGGCTGATATATTCTTCACCTTTATCCTCCTGACACAGTCTTAATATATTAAACAGGTAAGATAGCTCACCGTTTATAATTATTGACAGCTCGAGGGACTTACGGTAAAACACAGATAAGTAAGCTCTCTTGTGGTTGCCAGAAAAAGACCCTGGAACATCTCTTTACAGTAAGTAACTACAAAGGGACGGTGTGGTTAAATACATTTTTGAGACAGCCTGGGGGGTGATAAAAATGGTTGAGGGTTATATCAGTGGCCATTAGGTAAAGGTTCAAAAAATCTCGAATCAGACTGTTTTATATCTTTTTGAAGTTATTGTTTCAACTGTAAATTGCATGTTTAGTCCTTCTTTGATAAATAATTGCCTATGTTCAAGTGTAAGGTAATTAAATACTGTTATCGGGTTTATTTCAAACGAATTTTCTTCCACAATTTTTGAGGAAATGGGTAGGTTTCCCACTGAGCTTTATCGTTTAGCACAGGATATCTACTCTTCTATCCAGATTTTCATTGGTTTTGCCTGTGAGACTTGCCTTATTGCCCTCTGTTCCACAGTGTGCGTTATCAAGGGACTTCTAAAAATGCACATTACAGAAGAAAAACAAGGATAATTCTATATGAAAAAAAATCCATAACACTTGCAAGATATTGAAAAGATTGGACATTAAATTTGATGAGAATTCGATCTTTTAAAATACAAAAAATCATTTTAAAGAATTTCAGACTCTATTCGAAAATTAGCCTTTTTTAAAAGGTTGCCAAGATTCGCTTTATTCTAGAAGGACTATATTTTATCCTAGACTCTTTTCTTCGCTTTATCCTTTCAGGCTAAAATTCTTACTAATCACACGAAAGGAAACAAACTGCCCTTTTTAGCCTGGTAGTTGTTTTCAAATTTAAGACCCAAATAGATTGGTTGGTAGGCTTCGACTTGAATTTCGAGTTTGTTTGAGTCGAGTTAATGACTTTTTTTCTCCCATTAGACTGACAAGGGCAACGAAAACTCATCATTGGTCCAGACTGAAGCGCCTTTGTAAACTGAAGTTTCTGACGCCACTAGAAAGTAAGATGAATTTAGCTTGAAATTGAACGAAGGAACTGTAATGCGCACATTATTTCGCCAAAGGGAAATTGATCAAGGGACTGACGATGAGTGAAAAGAGGCAAAAACTAGACCGGACAATCTGAGCGCTAAAAATAATAAGGCTTGAAAGAACGTAAAAGCCAGAAGGAAAAACTGAATAGATATGGAAAAAATCAACCAGCAGGACACCATCTGATGTTTGTGGTGGCCCTCAAAAAGTTTAAAACACAGAATTGATTAAAGCTATTCGCCAAAACGCGATGTTAAGTTCTGTCCCACTTGAACCGCGTCAAAATTTACGAAAGTTAAAAGAGTTAAGGTAGATTAATTAACTGAAGTTTGGAATCAAGAGAAGTCTACCTCCGCCTGTTAGCCTCCAATCGTAAACACGCTCAAACAGCAGCTATGAGACTTTTTAAACTACCAAACACAAAACATTAAATTGGTGTTGGAATAAAATTTACCCTTTCGACCATAAGATCCATGGAGGTTGTTAGTATCCTCGGTCTTAGTTAGGTCACGTCATATTTTTAGAATAATAATGCGGATATGCCAATAGGTCTACTTTCTACGAAAAAAGCAAAATTCTTTAATCACGCGCACAGATATATGAAATAATTTGATAGACATTGATAAATAAAATACTTTGATAGAAATAGATACATGAAATACTTTGATACTAGAGTTGGTCAAACCCGGTTCTCGAGGGAGGGGAGAGTGTTAAAACGTTGCACAATGCTAAAGAGTGTGATTGTGGGCCATTATAGCACATTACAAAGGGTATGCACAGGTAAAAATGGCTAATTTTACTCGTGTACTTTTTGAATGACCTCTAACTAAATTCCAGGCTGACAATATTATCGTCTATCCCACTACAGATAAACAAATAAACAAACACACTTAGGAAAGGAAAAAGCACTGAAATGGCCCATCTCACAAAACTATCAAAATTAATATATGGAAAGATAAGAAGCTAACTTGAAGCAGAAAAAAATAGCTATGCTAGTACAGACAATATAGATGTATACCTGGATAAAATAAGCCATTAAGGTGGGTTCTTTAGGTTTTGGGGGATTTAACGTCATTTTCCCCCAGTAACTGGGGCTCAGACGATGCCCTTCACAGAGACTTGGATTTTGCAGTGAGGAATTTCTTGGCCGGACGCCCTTCCTGACGCCAACCAACGGCTTTTTCACTTGTGAAGTTATAGATCCAAATATCAAAAGACCAGAAAGAAAAGAAAGAGGAAAACAAAATATGCTTTAAATGCAAAAGACAAAGAAAAAAATCAATATCAAGTTGGAAGCAGAGGTATTATGAATATATATATATATATGTATCTATATATATATATATATATATATATGTCATATGTATGTATATTTTGTGATATTAGTCGATGAAGTATCAAACAGTGGCCAAAACAATATTGTTTGTAAAAGGCAAGAAGCTGTATTATCGAGACCATTGAGGTCACATTTAAAGTTGTTGAATTAAACAATTAAAATAAACACAACAAAAATCAGAGCTGGTTTTGTTTCAGTCTCTCAGCGTCAGTTCGATAGTGCAAGTACGTGAAAGATGAGTACAGATGGTCAGTTTTAACCAACTGAGGATACTGATCTACATGTAGAAAAAGAAGCTGTTTGNAAATATATATATATGTATCTATCTATATATATATATATATATATATATATATATATATATATATATATATTATATATATATATATATATATATATGTCATATGTATGTATATTTTGTGATATTAGTCGATGAAGTATCAAACAGTGGCCAAAACAATATTGTTTGTAAAAGGCAAGAAGCTGTATTATCGAGACCATTGAGGTCACATTTAAAGTTGCTGAATTAAACAATTAAAATAAACACAACAAAAATCAGAGCTGGTTTTGTTTCAGTCTCTCAGCGTCAGTTCGATAGTGCAAGTACGTGAAAGATGAGTACAGATGGTCAGTTTTAACCAACTGAGGATACTGATCTACATGTAGAAAAAGAAGAAGCTGTTTGAAAATTGTAAATTATTTCAGTTTGTGGGAGATAATCACTACGGAGTTACAAGTCAGGTGTTATTTCAAGAAACACACCAAGTTATAAGCGTATAAACTAAACATTACGCAATATACTATATTTTACAATCTATGTAAAAATTAATGTATCCAGGCCTCCGATTCTTTGGTTACAGAAGAGTTCGTGTCAACTATACTTACATTTTTTTTAAATTTTTACATATTCTGGCTCTTATTGAAGATATATAGTAACATGATTGGAATACAGATACAGCTTACTTTAAAGTAACAAATACATTAGTGAACTATGACAGCTAAATAAATGGTAAATGTAATGATTTCAAGGGTAATACGTCCTCGGAACTAATTATTCACTTTTGTTAGTTATTAAATGAAATAAGCTAATAAAATTTTTTAAGTCAATAAACAAATAAATAGACATTGAAACAAAATAATGCATTTTACACCTTTATTTGTGATCGTCCTTTAAAAGAGATAAAATTCTTTTTCAAATTCATTACAAAGTTCAACTTGCATGATCCTTTAAGCAAGGGGTATGTTCTTGTCTAACACTGCAAGCTTGACTGAAAACATAAAGTCTGAGCTTTCAAGGCGCAAAATTATGACGACAATTGCCTGCTGATCAAGTTGTGAATGTTATTTTTAATCACAAAAGCAATTTAGCTTAAATTGACGTAGATGAGCTCAAACATAACGACAGTAAAACCACTACACGAAAAGATGTAAAACTTGGTTTTATTTTTGTAAACTTGCTAAAATCTACAATACAGTACTTAATGTAAACAACAAACAAATTATTGAAATGTGTGAGGTACAAAGGATATATTTGCACATTCCTCAAACTGCTATGAATATTCTTCCTAGTCTACTCTCTTCTGATTATTCAATTCATAGCAGTTTGAAGATTGTGCAAACATGGAACTCTAAGTTACTGCAAGCGTATGTTTCTGATTTCGTGATTCATAAGTATATATATATATATTTTTTTTTTTTCAATAAATGAATAGGAAATGTCATCAGCAACAGTGCTCTACCACTTTAAAACGTAGGAGCTATCATATAATCAGATATACGAGTAAGAAAACTCTAACTTTACTTTACTCTTTACAGTAAACTTGCTAAAATCTACAATACTTAATGTAAACAACATACATATTATTGAAATTTGTGAAGTACAAAGGATATATTTGCACAATCCTTAACCTGTTATGAATATTCCTCCTAGTCTACTCTCTTCTGAGTATTCAATTCATAGCAGTTTGAAGATTGTGCAAACATGAAGCTCTAAGTTACTGCAAACTTATGTTTCTGATTTCGTGATCTATTGTGTATATATATTAATACATGAATATGAAATGTCATCAGCAACAGTGCTCTACCACATTAAAACGTAGGAGCTATCATATAATCAGATATACGAGTATGAAAAACTCTAACTTTACAGTACTCAGAGTTTTTCTTACTCATATCTGATTATATATATATATATATATATATATATATATATATATATAAAGTTTCTGAAATGTCTTTTTTCCCCTTCTCTTCTTTCAAACTCTACGGAAGTAAGTATAGAGCACACTATACAACCCTTGGTACCTTACACCTTATTTACACACACGTATATACGCAAGTTTCTCTCAGATCTTTTTATACAAGAAAACTCTATTTTTTGATAACACATTTTTACACTTCATTCTTACCTACAACAAAAACTTATTTATTTTTACCAAGATTTTTTTTTGGTTTAAACGTCATTTTCCCCCAGCAATTGGGGCTCAGACGGTGCCCTTCAAATTCTCCTCGCCAGCTCGGGGAATCGAACCCGGAACCCTTGGTTACTGTGCAGT
>RDPX01000469.1:17739-29255 GCA_003991215.1 Morbakka virulenta | reverse complement strand
GTTATTGGCCTGAAGTTATCAACAGCATTTCCTTTTGCTGGGTCTTTTTGGCACAAAACTGTCCTTCCGTAGGTCATCCATGGTGGAATTGTCTTTCTACCATTGAGCATATCATTCAGCTGTGTGGCTATTCTTTCATGCATCGC
This sequence comes from Morbakka virulenta, assembly GCA_003991215.1. Classification (NCBI taxonomy): domain Eukaryota; kingdom Metazoa; phylum Cnidaria; class Cubozoa; order Carybdeida; family Carukiidae; genus Morbakka; species Morbakka virulenta. The sequence goes on along the minus strand of RDPX01000469.1, from coordinate 29,109 downwards.
ATCAAACCTCTTTATCCAAAAGCCCTGAACTCCATCCTGGCCAGGTGCTTTCCAGTTAGGTATCTTTCTACATTGATTCTTGATTTTCTCTGCAGTTATAACCACATTATTTTGTTCTACGGCTGCAGTCTCTTCTTTTAACTAATTTAGCTATTCAGTTTCTTTGTTATGTTCTTTTTTTCACGCTCCATATGTTGCTCCAAAAGGTTTTGCTTTCCTCAGCATTCGGTGTGTCATTACTACCTCCTGCATTTCCATTTAGTTCATTATAGACCTTCATTTGATCAACCTTGAACAATCTATTCAATCTTTACTGATCTATTCTCTGGTTGTAACGATTTATCTTTGCAGATTTTGCAAGAATCCGTTGCTTCAGCGATCACCGTTGTCCATCCTTTCTTCTTAACCCTATATTTTTGCATGAAACATTTTCCTTTGGCTTCTTTCTGAAATCCCAGTACTCCTTTCTTTACTCTCTCAAGGAAACTTATATCCTTTCTAAGCTGCTTTATATCCCCTTCAAGACGTCTTTTCCACCATGGGTCTTTCTTTTTCCCTGGTTTGAACTTCTTAAGACCCAATTCATCTGCTACCCACACACCAGCTGCTTTTATAAGATTATTTGTCTCTGTTATATTGCTTGTTCCGATCAAATCAATTACTTTATTAACCTTTCCCGTCATCCTGTTCAATGTTTTCATGTCAATCCTTTTAAAGGAGATCACGTCAGTATTTCGGCCTTTAATCACGATTTCATTAAGGTTAGTAATAATCACTAGCTCTTCCTCTTCCAATCCTTCCAAATTTACACTCATATTACCTAAATCGTTATTTTCTTCACCCAAGACATCTGCCACACGTAATCCCTCATTTCCTGTTTGTGATTCCTGAACAGTTTCCATCATCACTATTTGAACTTATCATTCTTTGAATACTCTCCAACTCTAAGTCAGAAAGCCACTTATTTGTTCTAACAGCTCGTGCTTGATCACACAACCTTTGTTCAGTTACCTCAAATACACCCCGCTCTCTCCATTCCTTCATCATTCGTTGCCTATAGCCTTGTATTGCCTTTCCGTCTCCATCAAAAGGTCTACTCCTATAAAAACACTCAATAACAACCTTATTCACTTCCTTACTCCATTTAGTTCAGACATTGGTACGAGGATTTCGGTGGATAACGACCTGGGAAACCTCGACCCTTCCCCTGCCGGACGAGGGACCTTCACAATAAGTTCCAGTCCCATTTACGTCGTTGTTTGTAATATTTATATTATTCATTGCACTCATAAGAGGTTAGTGGTGATAAAGTGTCACAACCACCAGTATTTTTATCGAGACACTATCTCTAGGAGAGTTGCCAGTCAAAGCTGAAGACCCAATCCTGGCCATGAGACACGTTTACATCCCGCCTGACGTCAACCTGGTATTTACAACTAAGGTTGGTTTATTGTTCTGAGTTTTCCTTCTCATAGAATGATTGCCAACCAAGGTTTACGATCTCGTCCTGGCCGGAAAAAAGTAAGGGATAGACTTAACTCCACCGGACGTCAGCCCGGTATTTCAAGGTCTCAGAGTAGGCTAACAGGTGCTACACCTTGGCTAAGGGTGACCTGGAGGTAGTTGTGGCAAAGGGTAACCTCATTCGCCCACGTCGAAACTCTACAACCGGATGCACTTTAATGTCAAAACCCAGGACAAATTATTATTATTATTATTATAAAAACAATAATATTAGGCATATCGAAGCAAGAAGACCTGTTAGTATAGATAAAATCAAACGTGAGATGAAACTAATTGATGTAGGAATACCAGGAGATGTGAGGCTAAATGAAGTAGAAAGAGAAAATATCGAAAACCACAGGTTGTTTTAAGGATGAATTAGCAAGATTATGGGAGATGAAACAAGTGGTTGTGATTACGATTGTGGTAGGAGCGATGGGTGCTGTTAGTAAAAACATTGAAAAATTTGTAAGAGGTATAGGGATCTGCATGAAAACTGAACACGCACAGAAAACAACTTTTTTAGGAACGGCGTGGATATTAAGACTTGTATTTAGCTGCTAAGTCCAGAGAGAGAGAGAGAGAGAGAGAGAGAGAGAGAGAGAGAGAGAGAGAGAGTATTATGACGGTCATCTTTGTACAAAATTGCTAAGGTATCAAATTTGGATAAAAGTTTATCAAAGGCAAACGAAATTTTCGTCAATAAGACCCTTTAACTCACGACTACTCAGAAGGTATGAAGTTGTACTTATTTGTTAACTCACTTCCACGCAGAGTAACAGCTTCAAGAAAAGTATAGTCCTTTAAATTCAGTAATCCCTTGCAAGAAACCAAGCTACACAAAGATAATCAGGTTTGTGTCTTCTTGTTTTTGACTTCTGTTAAACTTCTCAGTGACTATGACTTCATCTTCTACAAGTTTGTATTGTAGTTTTCATTGGAGGAGAGGGTAGTCTAGCCTTACAGTTTTTCCAGTGTATATTAGAATTAAGATGGCAACAGCATTTTACTTTCTTTTAAAGAAAATTAAAAATTATGTTGATCTAGTGACCTTATTTTCATAAAAACAATATCACTGTGCTTGTTAACGTATTGAGGTTAAATATCTTGTTTGGGGTTTCCTTTTCATGATACGTCTTTCTTAGTATGTATTTACAGAAAATAAACACATTACTTTACTGGAAGGTAGTCATTCCAAAAATCTTTAATATCAAATCTAAGAGTGCTTATTGTACCAATTAGACTTTTACTTTTAACTGCAAGTCCTTGAAAATGTACGTAAAATCGAATATGTGGTGGAAATGTATCTTTACTCACCAGAACTAATCAGTCACTATAGTCTCAAAACATTTTCATTAGAGACGAAACGACAACAGGGCAAGTGTGAAATGAAGAACGTTTTCGTTATATCTATTCCCCTTCATGTTTCTTATGATATGTTGCAGACTTCGTTTAGGTCAATAGTTTGAATGGCAAGGCCTTGTCATTTTTGCCTGATTTTTGCTTTTGCCTTACGTAGTCATGTTTAGACGCCTTTATGGACTCCTTCTTATAATGTAATGGAGGGTGTGTGGGTGATTCTCTAGCTCACCTCTCTTCATAGTTATTTCTGAGATATGTGTCTCAGACCATAATACTCAACAAGCAGTTCCTGATGTTTTCCTCACTATCTGGCCTTAGGTAACACTGTTTGACTGGCCAGGTCTTAGGGGTCCAGATTACTTAACCATTTTGCTAGTCTAAAAATACTTCAAGGGATTGTCCTTGATAAATCTGAGATTTCTAGTAGTACAAGCAAAATGTTCTTTACCAGGACCGATTTGTTATCAATACCTTGACTTACCTACTAGCTCCTTTATCAGTACTTCACCCGTATACCAGAAAACATCAATTGTTGTATCCTTCGAAATCCAGTCAAAAGATATCATACTGTCCTTGGACGTGGGAAATCGAAAGTTGGACAACATCCTATCGTATCTTGGAAAATCTCGAGCACACCAATTTTGAAATTAGCTTTAATATCTGAGATGGCGAACCGGCTTTACTATCACTGAGAGGAGCAATAGCATATGCATAGCTAGCCCTCCCCAGTATACACAACATCAATAAACAAAAAGCATAACAAAAATACATAACAAAAAGCTTAATTCAAAATTTTGTCGAAGAGAATAGATGCTTAGAATTTTTCTTTACTCACTCCTGAATTCACTTCGAGGCATTCTGCAAGCTAACCATTTATTTAGACTGCAGCTGTTCTATTAACGTAGATTTCAAATTGATCAAATTTCTTTTAAAGGGAAAATTAAGTTCTGAAACTTCTCGACTATGATTCAAAATAAGAATTGCAGCTCCTGTTCGTTCTGAAACTTTATTGGTTATTCTAAAGACAAACCTTTATGCTCTTCAAGAGCAAGGAATGCTGATGAAGGCTTGAAACAAACTGAATGGAGCAGCTCAAAGACTAATGACACAATTCCTATCACAAACAGAGTTGACAACTTTTGTTTTCTTTTCCATTTCGCCAAGTGATAAAACTTTACTTTTTTGTTAATCTCTATCTTCCTCAAAACAGAAAGAAGTTTTAAAACGTATCCTTGGCAAGAAGGGTTTGCTTGTTACTGATATGATGGGTTTAATGAGCTTAGATAGTTGGTTTTGTCCAATGTACTTTGAATCTTGTCAATAGATAGTGGCTGAAGAGTAATATTAGGAAATAAGATNCCAGTATACACAACATCAATAAACAAAAAGCATATCAAAAATACATAACAAAAAGCTTAATTCAAAATTTTGTCGAAGAGAATAGATGCTTAGAATTTTTCTTTACTCACTCCTGAATTCACTTCGAGGCATTCTGCAAGCTAACCATTTATTTAGACTGCAGCTGTTCTATTAACGTAGATTTCAAATTGATCAAATTTCTTTTAAAGGGAAAATTAAGTTCTGATACTTTCTCGACTATGATTCAAAAAAAGAATTGCAGCTCCTGTTCGTTCTGAAACTTTATTGGTTATTCTAAAGACAAACCTTTATGCTCTTCAAGAGCAAGGAATGCTTTCTTACTGTTTCAAGATCAGTATTTATAGATGTTCTTTGTCCAAGCCTCGCACTCCAGTGTTAGCTCCATCGACGTTGGCGTTCAGCTTACAAATATAGAAAATAGGTACCAATGCTTATCGTCCCAATATAGCTCCAAACACCTTCATCAACTTTTTTGAGATACAAGGTGGTTGCACAGTCTATTTCAAACTCAGTAGGCGCACATGGTTGGTCCCTTTAATATAATTCTTACTAAAATAAATAGCTGCTACTAAAAATAAGCCTGTAAGATAGAACACAAAAAACACGTTTTTATCGATTTAATGCAAATTTAAACGACTAATGATGGCACGCAAAGGCAAAGAACATTGCACGGCAAGAATCAAGGAAAAGGATTTTTGGTTTGCTATAATATTATCATGTAATGGACCTGATAATTTACTCACAATGTTCCAAGAATTCTCTCATCATTGGTCAATTGAAGCAACAGGAGTTTCTTAGGCAGAAACCTTTGCCATCTTACTAGTCCTAGCCAGGTCTTCTATATAAGGTAAAATATTTCATATCGAAACATTGGTGTTTAAAGACCTTACGCTATGTTCTGCTCCTTGGGCTCGACTGGGTTCAAAAGCTCTTTAGAGTTCTCAGGATATTAATTGTTGTCTTCAATTTATCCTCCCATCGATAGGGGGTATACGAATCCAGTAGGATTTCTGACCAGGTGTTTTTTAAAAAGAGAGGAAGAGCCAAACCCCTGATCATAATTGAAAATTTGCCCTGCGTTGGCAAAACAAATAATTTAACAGACAGGTTGCTGAGCTGGATTGAACATGAAATAAAAAACATATCCACTGTATTGCAAATAAAAAGCAAATCGTGATTTTAGAATAACATTTACCTGCGATGTGGTTTCCAGGTTAAAAGAGAACTGTAACGTATGGGTGAGAGAAATATTCTTGAAACGTCATTGAAAGTAATTATCAAATCCATAAAATGATGAACAATAGCATATCAATATAACTCTCTTTGTCTATCAATATAACTTTATTTGTCTATCTTTTACCACACTTCATGTTTGTGGTGTTAGAGCTGGTGAATAAAGATCTGTGAAATTCATGACTAATTCAGAAGAATAAAAACTTTATGGTTGCAAATAATTGTTGTTTAGTGTTGAAAACATTCACAACATTTTTGTGGTTCACATCAAGTGAACATTGCCACAGTTTGCTACACAGGGCTTGAGGATAAACTTGTGTGGTTACTGACATATACAAAACGCCTTTTCTGTTTGAATTTCAATATGAGTATACGTAATACTGTATAATGCTAGCAATATTAGCTATTTCCATGTTTACTGAGTCTTATCACACACGTGGTGTAGCAGTGTTTTGCTGTTAGCATTTACTGTTAAACCTATATAGATATACTAGAGAGTAATGTTTATTTTTGTAACTTGATTGTTTTGAGAGTAGTATTATTTTTAGTGCAAGAGGGGATTTCAAATTCATAGAAATTTATTTCCTGAAGAACGTAATATTTTAATTGTTTCTCCGACCTCTAATAAAAAATAACCCGCCAGAAATAACGTAAATTTCAAAGGTAAAGGCCAAAGTCTGATTAAATAAATAAGGTCTCCAAGATTTGTGTTATATTGTATTGTTCGCCTTGAAAGGACTTTGTCTCTGATTCTCTTAAAATATTCAAGAGCAACAAAACAAATAGTATGCCGAAAATGTTCTTGTGCGTTACAGTCTAAGAAAAGCAGAATGATAGTCGCGAAAGACATGAAGCCATTTACTGAATGACTATTAAAATAAGCTTATCAGAGAAATTTTAATCAACACTGTACTTCTTATTCTTAGAATGGATCAATCAAGCTCTAAAGAAAATTCAACTGGCCGGAAACTTAGCGGAGCAGAAGATTTCTTTCATATAATGCATTATAATTTCAAATCTATATTATCTGCATCCTTTAGAGTAGAATCGGATAAAACAGTTGATTTCAATCATATCGAGAAAGCATTTTTACTGGTATCTGAAAGACATCCACTTCTTCGGATGAAAATCTTGGTAAGTACGGTTGAAGGAGAGAATAAGTATTACTTTTCTGAAATAGAGAATTTTTTGCCATCGATTACTGTTATTGACAGACCAAGTGAAGACTGGATTGTATGTTTGGAGGAAAATTTGTTGCAACCCCTTGATTTAAAAAATGAGTCTTTGTGGAACGTACGTGTTCTAAATGAAAAGAAATTAAGTACATCGTTTTCTAGAGTTTTGATATTGAATTTTCATCCTGCCATTGCAGATGGTAAGTCACTGGTCACTTTCTGTTTAGAAGTGACGAATATCATTCAAAACTTTCAACAAGGAGTAACTATGACTATGGAGAGCCACCCATTGATGCCATCTTTACATAAACAACTCGGTCAAAAGATCAAGAACAATTGGGCAGCAAAAATGGTTGTACCGTTTTTAATTAACTCATACCTCTTTCAAATGTTAAGAGGAAGAAATGACAATATGTATTTCGCTCATCATCCACCCATCTCAGAAAAAAATAAATCTATCGAACGAAGGACCAAGATATTACCTTTCAAATTAGAGGAAGACGAAACTCTTCGAATACAAACTTTATGTGAAAGGCATAATGTTTCTTATGAAGGGTTCATCAACGCAGTGTGCGCAAGAGCGATCACAAGTTTACTTGTGCCTCAACCAGACGTGAATAAAAATAAGAGAAAAATATCTTCTGGATGTATACTTGATATGAGAAAACGCTTAATGGTAACTGATGCTTATGTATGTTGTGGGTCCTTTGTAAGCCGTGTGCCCTGTATGTTAGTTGTAAATGGTATTGGGGACAGCTCTTGTTTCTGGTCTACAGCTGAGGAAAGTACCAGGCAGATAGATAAATGCTTAGCTGACGAACTTGATCTTGCCAACTTTAAAATGCTGGATTTAATTGGATCAAAAAAGGAACAGCTTATAATCAGAGAAGTAAAATCTACTAGAGAAGGAAGACTCGGGAGTGATATGTTTGCCTCTGCTTACTGTGGAAAACATTCTTCATCGGAAACAGTGAGAATAAAAGAAATGTATATGGCAGCTGCTGAGCAGGAAGTTGGACAAGTATTTGCTAATAATGTTTTCATCATAAATAATTGCTTATGCTGGACAATGGTTTATTTTTCAAATATTTCTGAAAAGAGTCATGCTGAATTATTATTTAGCAAGGTCTTGGAAGAAATTCATTTTGCATCAAAATAAAGGGATCGTCCAAATGCTGTAAAGATTACATGGTGTATTTTGAAAAGTGTATTGTTTTTTCTTTCTCTTTTTTGTCACTACTATCAGGAGTAAAAAGTAGTAACGTAATAAATTTTTGATGAGCCAAATATAGTTCTATTTGGTTAACCTTAGAGAAAGAAACATGAAGATCTAAAGCTTTTATTTAGTTCAATGGTATAGTAGAAGAAAACAGTAACACATACTCCCTCTGTTTACGTTGACCATTTTCTGTTACTCTTTCAAATAGAATGCAGGTTTTTAAATATAGACAGCATCTTCATGGCCTCAGCTGTTGCTTGAAAGATTTGTTTGAATTGTTGTATGTATCGATGTCGACGCAGTCAGCTAAATGTTCGTAGTAAACATTGCACAACATGCCGATATAAATGAGTCTTATTGTACCTAAGGCAAGCCTTGATATCATCCCTTGCTAGTCTGTACCATATTTTACTTGTACCTATTTCTTGTTCCTTACATTGTCTTTTGGATAAAAATATGTTAAAAAACGCATCTAATCATGTGATTTTATTGTATGCATCTTTGTATAAATTATAATAAGTATTGTCTAAGTGTTTGGTAGAAGATTTGGAAACTTTGCTATTAGGCTGTCATTACAATTTAATTGGGTTGGGGTTCATATCCTTTTTCTAATATGATGAAAGCAACGAACGAAGAGTCATCATTGGCATTTTTGAAACTGGAAAAGCTTATGTTTGAGATATGTTTGGTGAGAAGTTTTTACCAGGAAAGTGAATACAAGTCCCTTATCAGCAAGGATACTGTTAAAGAACAATTATGTACTAAACAATAAATGAAAATGGAATCCAATCAGATTCCTTCATGGTGAGCACAGCTGTTAGTATCCAACTGAAAGAGTTCATTTAACAAGCTAGGAAGATTAATAAGTATACAATTTATATTTTGGTTCTTTTGAAGAAAATTAGATCTTCAATCTCTAACTCGCCGGTTTCAGTTTCACAAGCAGAAAGGGCAAGTCTTTAATTTACATTGTCAAATCCATAATATTTTAGGGATGACATCATAATCTCTGTAAACACAGAAATGAGCACGCATAAAACTTTATTAAAATTATTTACGAAAAAATTCCACTCTTATGTCTTTCCTTGACCGGTTAACCATTTATCCGAATTGGTCAAGCAAATTTACGGCTCATATTTTCATGAATCTTCAAATGTAGTTTATACCTTACCTGCTCTCTTCTTTCTTGTGAAGCACGAGGAGATGGGCAGATCTTTCCATCCTGACCTTCTTGTAATCGTTTCCTCTGCTTTTCAAGGCTCGTCCATTTTGTTTTTCTCATTGTCTGCTGCTTACCCCCAGGTTTTCCTTAGCCGTGTACTTTATCTTTAGCTCGCAAGACTCCAGAGAAACGATATTTGGCTTCTTTATCACTTTCTATCTGAGAATGTGACCTATGCATCTCTTTTTCCTAGGTTTAATATTCACCACGTTGTAAGAGCATGCATCCTTTCTTGTAAATCTCTGAAACTGATCTTATTTGGGCAGAATATTTTCAATATCCCGGGGCACCATTTTTAAAGTACTTTGCATTTTGTTCAAATTAAAGCAAGTTTGCAAATTTTTTTTATCCAAGTCGTGCATTCTGCATGACTCTGGGTTTTTTCCGGCCTCATCAAGAATCCTCCAATATCTTCCCTTCTTGGAGATCGCAGTTCTTGCACCTGAGTCTGTTCCTCCACTTTACAGCAAGTTCTTTTTCACAGGAATTGGGGGCTGGCTCGCAGCCCAGTATTGTCTATTATCAACAGGGCTTGGAACCTGCTACGACAAAGTGAATATAGTTTACAGGAGTAAAGTTATTTCTTAAGGTCATAGTTCTAGTTGACCCGAGCTTTATATACAGGAGAAGCTACAGCCACTGTTGGACAATTAATTGAACCAGCATAAATGAAGTTTACGTATGCTCACTTTTCCTTTGCCAGATTCACATGACCAGTTTGAGTAAAATGTAAACCGTTTACTAATAGTTCACAGCATAACAATAACCTACACTCACATTTTGCTACTAAATCTAGTCAGTAGACTGTTAGCGTATTTTTTCCGTTAATATTTGCAAAGGATTATGAATTCAAATAACTGATAAGAAATGTTATAAAAGATAAACTTGTATCATTTTGAAAACACGAAATAAATGTTAGTGGTCACATGAGGAAACCAGGGTATGCGGGGCATTTTGAGCCTCAGGGTTTTGGACAGCCCTGCCCTGCATAGTCCCCGGGTTACCCTTTGGCAAGGTGTACCACCCGGTCAGCCAACCCTCACAGGGTCACAAAGTCACAATAGTGGAGGACACACACTCCTTATACAGGTGTTGCTGTCAGGCCTTGCCAGCCGAGTGTAAAAATTGGGCATTAAATAGACATGAATGTCGGCATTTCATCCTCGTATATGGCCAGGGCGTCCCCTGTAAGCGACGTACAACATGGTCCCCTGCATGTTGTGACAAATCAGCAAGGGGTACCGCAGGACATACCCCGATTGCGGCTAAAGAAGCAAGGGACAAACTCAAGGAATAGAGTAGGAACCTGGATGTTGAATCAATGACAGGTAAATCAAGTGAGATCGCGGATGTCATGAAAACAAGGGAAATAGATATATGTGTACATGAAACGAGATGGAAGGGGAGCAGAGTGAAAGAGATAGGTGAGGGATTCAAACTGCTCTATCATGGAACAGATACAAGGAAAAACGGGGTTGGACTTATTGTCAGTGATGATCTGAAGGACAATGTTACCAATTTCAATAGAATAAATTGAAGATTGATGTTAATTCAGATACCCAATGATACTGGCTTTATAAATGTGATAAGTGGATATGCTCCACAAGTAGGGTGTTTGGAGGAAGAAATACATTTTTTTAGTAATTGGAAAGCCTGATGGTCCTAATGGTCCTTCAATGGTCCTTCAATACAACAAATACAAAAAAGGAAAGTCTGTAAACTTGTACGAGAATGCTTGGATGGAGATAATGACGTTTTCGTTAAATACTTTGAAGAAATCAAACATGCCAAGGCTACAAGAAATAACACTTGTATAATACGTTTACCAGCGATCAAACTCGAATTAACCAAGAAATCTTTTTATTTTTACGGTGCTTCTACATACAACAATTTACCTCTAGAGATTAGATCTGAAAGAAATTTTAAGCTTTTTATTAGGAAATTAAATAGTTTTAATTTTACGTAATTTTATTGCTTTAAGGTTCTGATACTACCATGTATGAATAAGCATTACAATTGTCAATATATGTGTCGCTTGTCGCTTACACTATCTCTATCCTGCTGCACAAAGCTATTGACAATTGTAATGCCATTCATGACGCCTAAGTTTTCTCGTCCAGGTAAAGCGTTTGTTAACTTATTTGTGAATTCATTGTTTTGTTTTCTACTTTCTTACATGTGGATGTACATACATCGCCTATCTTTTTATCAAGCCTATAGTTTTTCCCTTTTGCTTTATCAAGGTTTTACCCTTCATCGAATTTGATTTCGTTCTT
>RDPX01000469.1:0-17276 GCA_003991215.1 Morbakka virulenta | reverse complement strand
AAGCAAAGTTCTCAAAGAAAAAGTAATAGAGCTGGAAGGAGCGGAGATTGTTCATAAAGTAGAGAAAAAATGGGTAAAGTTCAAGAATAGTATCATGTAGGCAGCAAGAGAAGTTTGTGGAGAAACCAAGAGAACACGACCAAGGGACAAGGAGACTTGGTAGTGGACTGAACACGTTCAAAAGACCGTGAGGGAAAAACGAGCAGACTTTAAGAACCTGAAGGAAGATTGAAGCGTCGTAGCTGTCAAGCGATACAAACATTGTAAGAGATTGGGAAAGACAACAGTAGCAAGAGCAAAGTCAGAGCATTATAGGAACTGGTACGAACATTTGGATAGCCAAGATGGTCAAAGGAATATTTTCAGGATAGCAAAGGCAAAGGAACGAGCAAAGTCTGACAAGGAGATATGGTTCTTATCAAGGATAACCAGGGAAATGTTTTGAACCAAGACAAGCAGATAACAGACAGATGAAGAGAATGTTTCTCCCAGCTTATGAATACAGAGAAACCACGGGATGAGCTGGAAAAGGTATGCCCAGTTGAAGGTCCAGAATACCAGATAACCAAAGAGGAAGTGAGAAGTACATTGAAAAGCATGAAAGGAGACAAAGCGCCTGGTACATCAAGTGTTTCAGGAGAGATGCTGGTGGCTTTAGGGGAGGAAGGTGTAACATGGCTGACAGAGGTGCTGCGAGAGATATGGGATGAAGAAATGATTTCGAGTGACTGGACCAAAGGCTTGTTGATCCCTATCTACAAGCAAAAGTGAGACAATTTGAACTGCAATAACTACAGGGGAATAAAGCTTCTGGAACATGTAATAAAGCTCTTTCAGACGATCCTGGACAAGAGATTAAGAAGGGTAGTTGGGATAGACAACATACAGTTTGCATTCATGGAAGGGAAAGGCACAGTTGACGCAATCTTTATTCTGAGGCAACTGCAAGAGAAGGCTCTAGAGGGCAACAAGAATCCCTACAAGGAATTTGTGGACCTGGGAAAGACTTATGATAGAGTCCCTAGGGAATTAGCCTATTGATGCCTCCGAAAAAGAGGAGTCAGCAAAACGCTTGTGAGAGTAGTCAAAAGCCTCTACACATGCTGTTAAACCTTCGTAAGAACGGGTGCAGGAGAAACAACCCCTTTTTAAGTCAGGGTAGGGTTGCACCACGGATTAGCCTTGAGTCCGCTGCTGTTTATCATTATCATGAACACAATCTCGGAAAAAATACGCAGAGGCACGCTACAGGAACTCCTTTTTGCTGACGATTTAGCCATTACAGCCAACAATGAAAGGGAGCTGTAGAAGAGAATGGGAGAGCGGAAAGAAGCTCTGGCGAAGAGGGGTTTAAACGTGAATGCAAAGAAGAAGAAGGAAGTAATGTTATCAAGCAGGCAAGTTGTCGAAGCCCCTAAGATAGTGAATATCCATTGAGAGGAGATAAAGACAGTGGATAAATTACTAGGTTCCATCATAGAAAAGAAAGGAGGTTGTGAGAAAGAAGTCAAGGCAAGAATTGGGAGTGCCTTGAGGAAATGGTCTGTGAGTAGTTTAGTTATCTGCGACAAAAAGGTATCTACCACTCCATCTCAAGAGCTATTTCTATAAAACAGGCATTAGATCTGTTATGCTTTGTGGAGTTGAAACCTGGCCATTGAAGAAAGCACAAGAAAGGAAGCTGGAAACCACAGAGATGAGGATGGTGCGATGGATGACTGGAGTATCTCTGTGGGAGCACAGAACAAGTGCAGATTTGAGAAGGCGTGCCAAAGTAGTCGACGTGGGTAGAAAGGCTAAAAAGGCTAGACTCCGCTGGTTTAGACACCTGATGAGCAGAGAGGAGAAAAGTATTGTGAAGCAAGTGTACAATAAGCAGGTAGCTTTGAAAAAGAAGTAGAGGGCGCCAAAAGTTGAGATGGAGAGGCAGAGTGCAGATTGATATGAAAACAGTTGGCGCTGAGATGGACGATGCAAGTAATAGGAGTTTGTGGAAGAAGAATGCCGAGCGGCCGATCCAACGTGACGTTGGAAGAAGAAGAGGTCACATAAGGAAACCCATGGTCAGTATACAATATCTTCTGAATTTGTAACAAACAAAGTTTCCTAAATGCATATATTGTGGATGTCCTAAATTTAGTCAGTATGATAATTATCCATTTTTCTTTGTGTCAAGCCTGTCACTCCACGGCCTACAGATGACCTGTACATAATATTCCACAAGCGCCGTTCTTGTGCTAGTCTGCTGCATGCAATTTCAGCTTACTCTTCTATTTCATCTCTCCACCTTTGCTTTGATCTTTCCTCCACTCTCCTTTCTTCTATTGGTATTCTTTCTGTCGTTATCTAGGCCAATTTAATATTCTTCATTCTGGTGAGATGTGGATACCCACTAGCTTTCATAGTTTGAACTCTGTGGATAATATCTATGACTTCCCTTTTAACTTTATCATGTGATTTCTGGCCTTGTCTTTCAGGGCAATACTGAGCATCGACCTTTCTATGCTCCTCTGAGCAACCGCCAGTTTTTCTTTTTGAAGTTTTGTAAGTGACGAAGGTTTCGCTCTACAGGTCACTGATGGTAATATGATCAAGTCCATGATTTTCTTCTCGTACAAACTGGGATCTTCTGACTTTCACGAATGTGCTACACTGACCAAACGTTCTCCAGCCTGCTGTTATTCTTTGATTTATTTCTTTGATCATCTCATTTCCTGCTGTTTTCAACCTTCCTAAATACTTTTCTTCGCTCATCTCTTCCAGTTGTTTTCCATTGATTGTTATTTCTCTTCCCTGCTCTTCACTTGGAACGTCTTCAATGAGATCTTGGTTTTCTTTCTCTCCAGCTTCGTCCTAATTTTCTTTCCCTTTATGTTCACATCAGTTTAGAAGATCTTCAATTGTTCCTCACTCTCTTTGAACACGATAATATCATCCGCAAACTGTAAATTGTTCTATCTCTCTCCATTAATTGTGACACCAGCCTCATTTTTACCCTCTTGAATATTTCTTTTAATGCTCATGTAAGAAAAACTGATCAAAGCGTATTTCCTTGTCAGACTCCTTTTATGATGTTGATTTTTCCTACTGAGATCTTCTTTTGTTGGTTTGTGCTGTGTCTCTTCTGCATGTTTCCTCTAGTATGTGGATATGATTTTCTTAATACACCTTGTTGCACGTGGGAAATAAACTAATAGGACAATAGAATTATGATCATGTCTCTCTACAAAATACTTGAAAACAGGGAAAGCAGAGAGGGATTCCCAGGAATAACAAAAGCAAGATTTAACAAGATATTTCCTGACGAGTTTTGGAATAATTGACGAAAGCTCGGAAGGTCATCTCAAGGACACAAAAGGGGTGTTTTGAGGGCCGGCAGCAGCCCTATAAATGATTGCACCAATAGAGAAAGGTGAGTATTACAATTAAGTTATTTAGCCTCCATTTGGCCTTATTCAAAGGTGGATGGGTATTTGCAGAAGTACACGAAGTGATGGAGCTTATTGAAGAAGAAAATTTAGTAAGGTGTTTAAAAATCGAGTGTTGAAGGTACCATGTGGCATTTTACCTTGGGCTTGTTCACCATGGTTTTTATTTATGCGCAACTCAGCCCCTTGTGGATTCACATTAACACAGGCGACTGGTATTTTCAAAAACTCAAAGTTGCAAAATTTTAGGAAACAGTACATGGGTTGCATTTTGGTTATTGTATGGGACAAAAACAAAGTGATCGTAATATTCACTCCGGAGATGCCTTCTGCAGCTCCTACAGTTTTAATGAACACACAGAAAATCACTAGGTTGTAAGGAGCTATAAAAACTGCATCTGTAACAACTTAGTTGCTAAAACTTGGAGTTAAGTGAGGTGTGTTGTTGCACCGGACGGTCCCCAGTTAAGCTCACTTCACAGTCAGCAACGGTGTGGCTTATTGACTACTGCCTGGTTAACGGGATGTATGTCTTTAGAGCAGATCCTTGTGGAATATTTTGTCTACTAGTTACATATGGCTGTGTAATTTACTGTGATTATTGTGTTATATCTCATATTATTCTCCCGTCCTATTTGGAAAGGTAGGGCCTATCTTTTTCTTCCTTAGTATATTGTAATGGGCTTTACTCTTATTTTGATTTTTAGTCAAAATGCTTAGCCTAATACTTTGAAGCTCTTGTTGCTTGTAGGACTATCATTAATGCATAATAATGAATAGTAAACTATTTCATTTTAAAAAAAGAGAAACTAATGATTTCAGAAACGCCTTCTTAATATTAGTTCCCCAATTTGTTTACAGTGATACAAAGACGAGCATGGAAGTCTAACTATTTTTCTAGCCAAACATAACGCCTGGTGCTAGGCAAGACTTATTAATGTGGTCAGAATTTCCATGGCATAATCTGTTTGTATGCCCAGTTCACGGCGATGTGTTGAATAGTTTCAATCTACCTTAGCATAGATGGTGACAAAAAGCATAAAATTCTTGTTATCCTGTCCCCAAAAAGATGTATTGTTTACACATATATTTTAAAAAGCATAACCCACGCCAAGGAGGTCACTGAAACATTCCAAACAAGTGACACAAGCTCCTTAATAAGTCTCACAAGGACACAAGGTGCATTTCCTACAGTTATTTAGCATTTNTGTTGCTTGTAGGACTATCATTAATGCATAATAATGAATAGTAAACTATTTCATTTTAAAAAAAGAGAAACTAATGATTTCAGAAACGCCTTCTTAATATTAGTTCCCCAATTTGTTTACAGTGATACAAAGACGAGCATGGAAGTCTAACTATTTTTCTAGCCAAACATAACGCCTGGTGCTAGGCAAGACTTATTAATGTGGTCAGAATTTCCATGGCATAATCTGTTTGTATGCCCAGTTCACGGCGATGTGTTGAATAGTTTCAATCTACCTTAGCATAGATGGTGACAAAAAGCATAAAATTTTTTGTTATCCTGTCCCCCAAAAGATGTATTGTTTACACATATATTTTAAAAAGCATAACCCACGCCAAGGAGGTCACTGAAACATTCCAAACAAGTGACACAAGCTCCTTAATAAGTCTCACAAGGACACAAGGTGCATTTCCTACAGTTATTTAGCATTTAACTTTTAAAAGCTTAACGTGTTGACTGGCGTGCACCTCTGCTTTATTATAATTACGTAAGCATCTTTATTCAACTCAATAAACAGTGTAAGGTGTGCCCCATTTTGTCTATTTCCTACGTTTTAGTCATCGGTTTGCATTATCTTTCTAGAAAATTATTGATAGGTAATTGCTCGCTGCAATTTACTTCCATGCCTCTTTTGAAGATATCTCGGACAGGAACTTTTAAATTCTTATTCTAATTATACTCCTGATCTTTTAAGACTTGATTTATTAGATAAAAAAAATAGTAATAAGACATCCCTCAAAGTATAATAGACCTTGACACCACTAAATCAAACTGTTCATGTAATTGTAAAGATCAGAGAGCTTTTGCAGAAAAATCAACAAAATCAATCAATGTCTATAAATCAGAAAAATATGTAAGAATAAGTAGAGTTCAAGTTCTCATGAATTGATCATTGAAATATTGTGTGTTTGAGTGTCTTCTTCATTTGGTTCATCTTTCTTTGATTTTCTCTCCCATTCATTACTATTATCGTCTTGAAAAAATGTCATACCTTTATCCTCTTCTGGAAATTCAGTAATTTTCTAGTCTTCCTTCACATGTTCATCAGGAATAATAGCCACTCTTGGCTTGTGAATGTTGAGTTACCTTGCATTACTGTGCAAATAGACTTTTTTAATGTAATAAATTTTGCATATGCTCTTAATACCTAAACTGTTTTGAAACAGTTTTGGAATAGATGTTTTACCTTTCCTGTTTTGCCATTTATTGATGTTGGTGGTGTGTTTCTGGGAAAGGAGGGTAAACCACATGATTTCTCAGTTTAGCATTTACTTATTTGCCCTTTTGCTTTGCATATTTTAGTCTTTGGGGAGCATTTCATGCCTGTGTCTTTAATGTTTGCCTGTTCCTGTTGTGCTATTCACATGTGAAAGCAACAGTATTAGATCCAGGTAAGAAACAATTTTTTATGTTAATTTGTTAAGCATAGGCTTGGCCTACTAGATGAATATAAATGAAGGAGTTGTTAAAAATGGAACTCAGGAGAAGACAGTGAACGTTGGTCATCCTTAACATTTGGAATGATTATGGGTTCCTGCTAAGGGAGATATCTATAAATGATGGTGAAGAAGAAAAGGGCAGTCAGATGCTATGAAGTAGTATAAAGGTGTTGTAACTGGGGCACACTTAAATGCCTTTGAACAGGAAAAGATGCTTAGGATTGCGAGAAAAATTATGAATAGTGGGATATGATATGTGGCCACTGAGCATAAATAAAGCTTGTTTGGTACTGGATATTTTCCCTTAAGTGTATGTGTATAATCATAGAGCACGTAATTTGATGATTCATAACAAGAAGAAAATTTGTCTTTTATATAATGCACATAAGAAAGGAAAATCAAAGTTATCAGTGAAAGGCTACATTATAGCCCAAAGTGAATAAGTGCTTACTTTAACACCACCTCTTAAGTGTGGCTTGAAGCTCTGAAAATACTATATTTGTTAGAAAGATCAGGCATCCTGGAGAATAGGAAGATTTGTGAAGAGGAATTGGACTTGGATGTGCTTAGGAAAAAGAGGAGACACAAATGAATCACTTTGAAGTGGTGTAGACCTTGATGTAGCAAACCAAATGGTGGCAGATAAATATTTTCAAATCGTATCATGATTTTATTTTTATTTGCCAGGTATAGATAAAAAGGGAGAATTTATTTTACTGTATGTAGCAATAAATGAAAATATTGGAAGAGGTGGTTTACATAAGGGGCATAACCTTTCAGGGTCAGGTTTATATCTTGATATCATTGATGACACAACCAAGTAAACGGAGGTGTTTTTTAGAGAACACACTTTTGCTGCCACTGAATGTAGGGTTAACTTCTCAAGCAGTGTTCATGAACCTCTTGAGGTTGGCATCATGATCTTCATGAACTTTAGCACAGATGATGACTTCAAAGGCAGTATACAGTTTGTTTTCATCTTTAAATGATATCCAGTGGTATGCACTTTGAAGATCTAAGGTACTGAAAATTTTGTAATGGACAATGTCATTGATTCTGGGTAAAGACTAATCTGTTGCTAAATGTCTCTTATGGTTATCTTTTTTGACTACTAATTAAGCATCTCCTGGTGATTGACTGGGTTTATGGACACATTCTTTTAGTAATTTGTCCAGTTCTGTACTAATGAATATGATATATTCTTTGCTGTAATATCTGGATTTAGTGACAACTGGATGACAATTAGTAGTAAGGTTTCCAAATGGTGAGGTGAATCTTTATTCAGTGTAGTTAAGCTGTATATAGACAGGGAGGGCCTTGTACCTCTGTATTTAAATGTAACACTGTTGTGTTGAGTTTAGAAATCAAGGCCTAGAATAAGGTCAGAACATAGCCCAGGCAATACTAACAGTTGGAAATCCTTGTAGATTTGCCCTTAAATGTTAAGATGCGTGGCGTATCAGCCCTAAACTTTTGTATGCAGTGGTGATGTAACCATAGATGCTGTAGTAGATGAAGGGTAAACAGATGAAGGATCTGTTTGAACTAAACTTGGATGATGTATAGCTTTTACTGCTACCACTATCAGAGAGTGCTTAGACCTTACAATCTTTTTAATGATAATGGTGACAAATGATTTTTTTATGCTTTGCTTGGCTTCCAATGTATGCAAGTTTGGGTGATGAGAGAGCAGCCATATCTTTGTTTGTTCTTGCAGGTTGCACTTTTGAAAAATGCCCCCATTTTGGACATTTATTGCAAACAGTGTCATGAACAATGCACTTAATGTGTGGGTGTTAAGAATTTCCTCTGTCTATGCTGAGGGTAATTGCTGAGAGCCATACTGTAGTGAATTCTGGTTATCTCTTTCAGGCAACAAAGTTACAATATTGTACAGTAAGGAAACTGAATAGCCTTTTGAACTTTATATGCAAGAGCTTTGTGCTGTAGCTTGGTCAAAGGTTGCCTTTAAATTGAGAGTTTTATCCACCAGAAGTCATTGACCAATTCAGTTTTACTGTAACTCTGTAATGAATGCAACGTAAGTGTATTCTTCACAATATTTAGCAGCAGTCAAGAAACTAAGTGGCTATCAAATTGTTAAATGTGTGCTGACCAAAATCATTACAATAACAAAAACAGTCATATAATAATAAGCATCAGTCAGTGTCAGTTCTGTTGTTATCAGTACACTGTACCTGTTTGCTCATTGTTTGTTTTGGTTATAGATGCTCCTTTATTGTCAATGTATAGAGAAAGCAATGAGATGACATGTTGATTATGCATATTAACTATTTTGCTTTGCGTTGGTTTGATGAGAAGTAAATCTACAGTGGGCAGTGCAGTTGAAGGGGGTTTCCCAGATATAGGCCATTAGTTCTTGGTTTACTTTGTTGCTGAGGGTTGCCACAATGTCTTCTGTATAGCCAGAGGTTGTGTTTTAGCAGGTACAGAGTAGTTTTCTTACTAATTTAACAATTGATACCATGTTTTTTTTTATGAAATTGAATGAAATGTACCCATATATCCAATATNGTTATCAGTACACTGTACCTGTTTGCTCATTGTTTGTTTTGGTTATAGATGCTCCTTTATTGTCAATGTATAGAGAAAGCAATGAGATGACATGTTGATTATGCATATTAACTATTTTGCTTTGCATTGGTTTGATGAGAAGTAAATCTACAGTGGGCAGTGCAGTTGAAGGGGGTTTCCCAGATATAGGCCATTAGTTCTTGGTTTACTTTGTTGCTGAGGGTTGCCACAATGTCTTCTGTATAGCCAGAGGTTGTGTTTTAGCAGGTACAGAGTAGTTTTCTTACTAATTTAACAATTGATACCATGTTTTTTTTATGAAATTGAATGAAATATACCCATTTGATTAAGAATGACTTATAATTTCCTGGATGAAGTAACCTGTAAGCAACCAAATCAGAGAATGACAGAGGTGACAGGTACTTAAAACATTTGGCATAAAAATAGATACAAATAGGAATGTAAATGCCACATAAAAGACAGAAGCTATTACATATAGAAATTTTACCACAGTTTTTCTTTTCTTTGATTTGTCCCAGTAAGTTATTTCAATTCTGATGGACTTGTATGAATTGGGCTGGAGAAAAGTCATCCACAGTGAGATAGCCCTAGAAAGGATGTAGGTCTAACAAACAATAAATAGTTTTATTTTCTTCTGTACTACAATGAAGCTGACTCAACATCAGTTAGTGTTTAGTAAATCTTGGAGATATTTTCCCTGATGATGATGATGATTCTTCTTCTTCTTCTGTCTGTTTTAAACATCATGATTTCCCTGTTCAGGGGTCTGACAGTCTGCAAGTAGCATCTCCATGCAACATGGTTTTGTGGATCAACTGTGTCCATCTTCCTTGAGTTTCTGTCTTGTGTCACTGTCTAGATCCATGTCTTCTTTGGCTGACTGGCTATTTTGTAGTTATATCATTTATTGGGGCTTGGCCTTGTGTAGATTTGACTGGAAATCTAAATGATGGTAAGGATGAATGCACCAGTGTCACTATGGATTTGGTTTGTGAACATGTGTCTTTGTGTAGAGGTGTGTTTTGTATAGAAAAATTGGTCAACATTTGCAAGTTTTTCACTTTATTTGCAAAAGGAAAATTATGCAAATATGGAACCAGTAGCTTGTTCACATATACAATGTAAGTGGCATTTTGCTATTATCAGAGACTGTAAGTTTTAAGCATTATAGGCATCATATATTTACCCTTCAGAGCCTTATATAACAACAAATTGTTTAGATTATTAAACATCCATTATAAATATGTAAGTGGCATTTTTTCAACTAAAATGGTTTAAGAGGGAAGAAATTTATAATAAAAAATTATGTAGTTATACAACAATTGTTACCCCATGCCAAAAACTACAAAGATTATGATAGGATGATGCTGTTAATGTCATTAAAATCTTTAATCATTGACAGGAGTATAGTTAATCATTCTTATAAATCCCCATATTGTAAGTGGTTGAAAGGATATGAATAAAGAAATAGAAAGCCTGAAAGATTAGGGTAATGGGTTCCAGATTTAGATTAATCAACTTTGTACTTTTTATTATTTTGAAATCACTTGAAGAAAAGTTTCTTGTTAACAAAAATCATGTTGTTGTTGGTCTTTTAACCTATCAGGCATTGTACCACTACCTGCTGCAAAGCTTGATTTTTCTGAAATAAGAAGTAGCAAGAGAAATCATAGAAAGGTAATGTATGAAGTCTTAATATTTAATCTACAGATTATATATATATATATATAACACTAATATAACATTAAAAACCAAAAAAGAAGAAATAACAATAGGACCAATAAAGAAAGGAAGTAAAATATTTTAAGGAGACTTTGCACTTGCTGCTGTTCCATTTTTGGCCTTGGTCCATTCAGTAAAATCTTAAATAATACAATGTGTGAATGTAAAGCCGAGGTCAGAATGTTAATCATTTGTTGTATATGGATGATCTTAAATTTCAGAAAATGAGGATCAAGAGAATATTAGAGAGTTATAACTAGAGGAGGTGTACCAATATCTCTGAGTGGAGGAATAGGAAAATATTAAACAAGCACCAATGAAAGAGAAATTGTAAAAATAGTACCACAGAAAAGAGAGACTTGTGGTAAAAACAGAACTAAATAGAAAAGAGAAGATTGTGGCATTAAATACCATTGCCATACCAGTAATATTTTAAAGTTTTGAAATAACAGATTGGATGAAGTGTGAAATAGCAATATTAGATGTAAAAACAAGAGCAATATTAAAAGTACAGAGAATGCATGGCCCCAAAGGAGATGTGGACAGAATATATAAATGAAAAAGTGAAGGAGGTTGAAGGCACATACAAATAGAGTCATCGCACAAGGTAGCCAGAGTTGGACTGACAAAATACCATGGGCAAACAGGAGATAAAATACTAAAGGCAGCATGGATGAGTGAGAAGGAAAAAACAAATCTTAAAAAGTTAAAAAAGAAAAAATATTAAGGGACCTTAACATCGAGAATGAAAATGGAACAACACAAACAGGAAAACAACTAAAAAGAAAAGGGAAGGTAAAATTGGAACAAAGAACAGGGAATAGCAGACAAAATAAAGGACTCCATGGAAAATATATGAAGAGAAAGGAGCAGCCTGATGTTAACACAAAAAACAAATGAGTAGATGAGGAGCGTCTGTATAAAAGGTGGAACTGTGGGGTTAATAATAGTGGGGCAGATGAAGCGGTAGGAGTTTCTAAATCTAGAATTATTGAAACTAATGAAGACCCAAGATGGAGAGTTTCTGAAACACGCAATGAAAGTGTGGACCATCTAGCTGTAGGGTTTACAGAACTAGCAGAGACAATGTCTTGAAAGAGAGAACAGAATGGTGCTATATATCCTTTTAAATTAAAACTGCCATAATACTGGAGGGAGGAGAATATGGTATAGTATTGTGGAAAATGCAAGTGCACATGAATGAAACAATGCCGATGAAAGATGTACTATAATAGTAAAAGGTAAAAAGGCGAAAAAATGTTATAGTTAAAGTCTCCATACCATCAGATAACATTGTATGAGTAAAAACGGCAGAGAAAATTGAAAAATACAGAGGCCTGAAGATTGAAACGTGGCACATTTAACTGATAATGAAATTAATTGTGATTGATGCCACAAATTTAATGAAGAAACTGGGTGAATGGATGGGAAAGGTAGATACCACATTCAATTCCGCACTGTTACAGAAGAAGTCATTATTAGGACCAGCCAGGTTATTTAGAATAGTCTCATATAATTGTCATGTACGGTCATATAATTCAGTTCGTTCGTGTATATTGTACCCGAGTCTTCAATATGTTTGATATTCTATTGTAAGTTGCGTGACGTGATGCAAGATGTTTGAATAAGTTAGTTAGTTCTCAGTTCGGCATTATGCAATGTCATTTTGAATCATAACATGGTCGTCAGAAGTGGGGTTAGGACAATATAGTGACTTCAAATGTTTAATCTCGGTTTAGTCGACATAGGATTATAAGGAACGATATAGCATCGTTTGATCTTGAACCTTCTGAGAACGTAGACACTAGAAACCCAAAAATATGGAGATTTTGCAAGCAACATTTTACTTGTTTTCATTCCGCATCCAAGTTGGATAGAGAGCTGAACGATTCACAGATAAATGGGTTGTATTGCTTTATGGGTCCGACGGCGGAATCTATCTGTAGCAGTTTCATATTTGATGAAGTGGAGGGTAGGATACTTAGCGAGACTGTAATACGGAAATTCGATGCATACTTTTCCCCGAAGGTGAATATTATAGACGGTTTCATGAGATTACACAAGGATGGTCCAGTGTAGACACGTTTTAAGGGCTCTTTACGAGCAAACAGAAGTGTATAATTTTGGTGACTTCAAGGACAAAGAGATATTACATCAATTCGTAAATGAGATTGCTAATATAGAATTGCAGAACAAAATTAAACCCATGGGCTACTCTAAGTTGACCCCACATAGATGTATCCAAATGGCCAGGATTCGTAATAGTATTTTGGTAATCAGTCCACAGCACAGTCAGTGGACGTTGTTCAATCTTCCAGATACAAGAGACGTACTAGTAATAAATCTCGCAATGCGACTGTGGATAAAAACACTATTAAATCATCGAATCATTCTCAGTGTGGCATTTGCCTTCGTCACCATGGACCGGGGCAGTGCAATGCCCAGGGGAAGACATGTTCTGCCTGTAAAGGGATTGGGCACATCAAGCGTGCTTGTCGCAGGGGAAAAGGCGGTACGATTAAGGTGGATAAATCAACACAGGAGGTCCAGATCCAATTGGAGAAGAGTGCGTAGCTGCTCAGCACAAAGCGGTAGTATGCATACTCAGCATCACAGTCAATAAAGAAAGCAAGAGAAGAGTAGAGCCAAGAGGAAACCGGTGGAGGCTGCGAGATGCTGAGTGCAAGAGAAACTTCAGTCGCGGACTCCAAGAAATGATTACATCAGAAACATATGTACTCAAAAACTGCTTACACATTTCAGGGAAGATACGAGAAACAGTCAAGACAGTCCTAGGAGAGACTGGAGGGGGACGGAACCAGAAAAACGTAGTGGTGGAGTGATTCTCTACAGGAAAGTATTATAAAGAAAAAGGATGCAAAAGAAAATTTGATTTTTCAAGCGGTGAGGAATATAAAAGGATGTATGAAATAAGTCGGAAGGGATCAAAACGAGACATAGCCGAAGGCTAAGGAAGGAGCATGCAGTGATCTGGGGTGGTGAAGAAGGTGAAAAAGAGTTGTACAGGATAGCGAAGCAAAATGGCAGTGCATCAAAGGACATCCAGCATGTTAGGGTCATCAAAAATAATGGTGATAGAAGGCTATTGACAGGGGAGCTTGAAGTACTGCAAAAGTGGAAAAGTTATTTTGAAGGCGTCACGAACACAGAGGACTCCAGAAAGCCAGGGGAAGAGGAAGCAAAGAGGACAGATCGCGGAGTTACGCTAATAGACAAAGGTGAAATAAAAGAGGCATAGAAAAGAATGAAAAATGGAAAAGCTGTAGGTCCTGACAACATTCCCATTGAAAGTTGGAAATATTTTGGCAGATATGGTTTAGAAATATTCTCGAAACTCTTCAACCAGACCCTTGTTTGCAAGAGATTGTTAGATGAATGTAGAAGTGTGGTCATACCTATGTACAAGAACAAGGGTGATACGTAAGAGTGCGGGGGCTACAGAGGAATCAAGCCGATGTGTCATACAATGAAACTGGGGAAAGGGTGCTGGATGGAAGACTGAGACAGGAGGTCAGAATATGCGAACAACAATACGGCTTCATGCCAGGGAAAAGCACAAGAGTTGCACTATTTGCTTAACCTGTGCTAATGGAGAAGTATAGGGAAGGACAGAAAAAACTACATTTTGTGTTTGTTGGCCTAGAGAAAGAAATGATAGGCTACCAAGGGAATAACTCTGGCATTGGATGAGGAAATCAGGAGCAACAGAAAAAAATGTGAACTTGGTACAAGATGTATATATATATATATATATATAAGGATAGTATGACCGCCATGCCAAAAGCTGCAGATTTGAACGAATAGTTCAAAATCAAGGTCGGACTGAACCAAGGGGCAGCTCTGAGCCCCTTCCCATTTGCCATAAGTCATGGACGCACTGACGGGAGAGTTAAGAAAAGAGGTATCGCGGAACTTGTTATTTGTGGATTACATTGTGCTGTGCAGTGAGACAAGAAACGATGGAGAGAAAGAGCTGGGAAAATGGTGTGATGCCCCAGTGAAAAAAAAAAGATAGTAAGCAGAGCGAAAACGGAATANAGATATATATATATATATATATATATATATATATATATATATATATATATATATATATAAGGATAGTATGACCGCCATGCCAAAAGCTGCAGATTTGAACGAATAGTTCAAAATCAAGGTCGGACTGAACCAAGGGGCAGCTCTGAGCCCCTTCCCATTTGCCATAAGTCATGGACGCACTGACGGGAGAGTTAAGAAAAGAGGTATCGCGGAACTTGTTATTTGTGGATTACATTGTGCTGTGCAGTGAGACAAGAAACGATGGAGAGAAAGAGCTGGGAAAATGGTGTGATGCCCCAGTGAAAAAAAAAAGATAGTAAGCAGAGCGAAAACGGAATACCTGGTCTTAAACGGTAGAGAGCAATGAAGGCAGAGAGCATAATACAAAAACAGTATGATTGAATATCAGCCGGTGTGACATTAAGGGTGACCATCAGAGAGATTAGTGTCAACACCTTATATATTACCTGTAGAAAGATGCCAAATTGAAAAGCACCTGACAAAGGTGGATTGCAAGGTTACTGGTTGAAAAAGCAAGTAGCTCTCAATCGTAGAATTGCAGAAAAGATGAATACGATTTTAAACAGTGAGGAAAGCTTAGCTTACAGTTGGAAGAATAGATTTATGGGCAAACATAAAGGGTTGTTGACCTTAGCACAGGAATGTTCTATACGGATGGTCTTTTACCTTGATTTTTTATTATTTATGATACCACTTTAGTTTTCGGGAGGTCAAAAGTTGCCTACAGGTAAGAAGAATATTAGTTTGAGATTAAAAACCTAATGCTCACAGATGGCAAAGTTTTCTGGAAAATAAAGGGATTGACTGGCTTTTGTAGACAGTTTATTCATTCAGTATGGACATAGGAATGAAAATGGGGATAAAACGTTTTGGATGTTGATACTAAAGTGGGTTAAGGTGGTTACAATGGATGGGATTGCATTACCAGATGGATAAATAAGGAAGGAGATTGGTGAAGCTAGGTATCAGCACTTAGATACCCCAGAAACTGGGTAATTGAACTCGGAGGAAACGAAAGGTTTGCCTACAAAGATTTATAAACACAGGTTGAAATTGAGGCAGAAATCTAAATGGAGTTGAAGAATAAGGTCAGGGCGATGAACACTTTGGATGTTCTAGTGTATAGGTCCTGTGCTGAGGTGGTCAGATAGATGAATAATGAATTAAAAATGCTAGATAGAAAGATCAGAAATATTATGACAATGCATGGTAAACTCTACCCCAAGAGTAATGTGGTACATCATCATCATCATATTCGGTTTAACGTCCGGTTTACATGCTAGCATGTGGTACGAAATTCAATATAACAGAAAAGAGGAAGAACTTTATGATTAAAATCTTCTAGTTCTGCAATAAGTTTGGTATGACTTTTAGGCATTTCCAGTGCAATGTAAATCTGAGAATCAAAACAGATTGCGTGACGCAAGAACTATTCGTTGTAGCATCGGCTTCACTCAAGAGAAATAAAGTTATGTGCGTATCTTTGTGCAGCTTTTCTTTATGTACATCAAATAGGATTCATTTCGAATTTCCTGGCTTGTGCCTTTAGAAACAGTGGAATTCTAAAGATGATCCGGACTTTGGCTGTCAAATCGTGAAACCAACCCTAAAAGACCCTAGAACTGCACCTTGTTTAGGCGAGTTCTCACTTTCGTCATTCCCTCGAAGTTGGAGGTCGGAAGACCCCACAGAATTAGAAGCAATTTATTATTCCAATTTATTATTCCATCCTCTTATTTATTTTACTTGATTCGTTACAACTGACCACCCCTCTATATATTGCAGATAGCAGGTATATTTTTAGTCAGTTCTGTTGTGTTTCCTGTGGTATTATGCTTTTTGAGTATTATTATCAAGACAAAAAATTGTAGGAAATGTAGGCTGGCGTTAATAGAGTTATTGTGTAGTTTTTTACTGTTGGTGTTTTAAGCATTAAAGATAAGAATAAAAGCTGAAGAGAAGTAGGGGTGCAAATAGGCATTGTAAAAATAGATATTATATATATATATAGTGTGAGATTACTGTGCAAAAGAAACATCAGGCCCAGAATAAAATAGGTTGATGGATTTGTTGAAATTTTAACTTTTATTAGCCGTTGTTGAGGTTCTTACAACATTCCATAGTTATGGGTAGAATTTTCAATAAATATTTGCATTTGTGAACATCTCCAAACCTACATCAGTTTGATGGCCAATATGTTATTTTCAGTTAATGAGTTGCTTGTTGTTTTTTTTAATTCATCTGTATGATCAGCTGTGTAATTTAATTATGTTTGACGTGGATTGTAATATCTTCAATCCTGTTGCTGCTGGTCTGTTTAGTTTTTCATAAAATTGTAGTTGTTCAAAATTTATTCTCTTTGTGTGGTGATTTCGTAGACATCAACAGAGTGGACAATTTGTGGTAAATGTGAAGCATACAGGCCACCAAGAGCTCACCATTGCAGGTATGACAGTAACTATTTTAAGGAAAATTGATAATAATAATAATAATAATAATAATATTAATAATAATAATAATAATAATAATAATAATAATAATAATAAATGCCCTGGGTATTGACATTAAACTGCATCCGGTTGTGGAGTTTCGACGTGGGCGAGTGAGGTTACCCTTTGCCACAACTACCTCCAGGTCACCCTTGGGCAAGGTGTAGTACCTGTTAGCTCTCCCCGTGACCATGAAGTACCGGGTTGGCATCCGGCGGTCTGTCGATCCGCGTGGACTAAAAATACCAGGTTGCGACTGGCGCGGTATATCCAGCTCCTTGGCAGTAAGGTTAAAATGCACGCCTTGTAATGATGA
>RDPX01000468.1:455713-470377 GCA_003991215.1 Morbakka virulenta | reverse complement strand
AAATTCTTTATTGATGGTCAGTATTTTTCTTGTTTTCCTGTCCATTTCATCTAACTCATTTACTCGCCAATCAAAAATTCCTGCACCATATCTCAATAGCGAAACCACCCAGGTATTAACTGCCCTAATTTTGTTCCTTTCATGAAGCTTACTCTTGCAAACTAGCACCAACCTTCTAAAATACTCCTGTTTGAAATGGTCAATAATGTCTCTTTGTATAATTCCATCAAATTCCAAGACTCCAAGATATTTATAACCACATTGATCAATTATTTTGATTGTTTCTCCTGTTGGCAATGATATTCCATTACTTCTACTTCTGTCAATTGATCCTCTATGCATGAACAACACTCCACATTTTTTAATACCAAATTCCATTTTGATATCATTACTAAATATTTGGACTGTAGAGATTAAACTGTTTATTTCCCTCTCATTCTTTCCAAACAATTTCAGATCGTCCATGAAAAGGAGGTAATTCACATCTTCACCAGATTTAAGGGTGTATTTTGCCTTACCTTTTGCAATGTGTGACTTAAAGGTATCATGCATATGACAAAAAGTAGGGGGGTCAAACTGTCCCCTTGGAAAATTCCTCCTTTAATGTTTACATTGCTGAGAAACTCACTAGCATAAGTCAACTTAACATTTCAGTTCTTAAATGATTTCTCTAGAAACTCAATAATGTTATCTGCAGCCTTTACCAATTTTAAGGTTTCCAATATCCACAAGTGTCGAATCATATAGTAAGGTTTCTTGTAGTCTATCCAGGCCATTCCTAAATTGGTATGTCTCCTTTTGCAATCACGTATTATCATTTTATTAATGAGCAAACATTCTTTCATCCACCATCTACATCCTTTTTTCTCTGTGGGTAATTTATTATTAATCTCTAGGAAATCATACAAAGAATTTGAAACTATACCTGTGAGGAGTTTCAACATTAGTGGTAGACACATAATTGGCCAATAGTTGTCCAGTTCTATGCCTTTTGCACGATCTTTCTGGCACAAAAGTTTTTCCAGTGGCTATCCACTTCGGGATTTCATTTCCATTAAATATCAAATCATTGATTTGCTCTGCTAATCTCTCATGAAGTAACGTAAAGTTCTTAAGCCAATACCTTTGGACACCATCTATACCAGGGCTTTTCCAGTTAGGCATCTTTTTGCATTGTTTAGTAATCATTTCAACTGTGATTTGTAAGTCATTTTGTTTTACTTCATTTCTCCCTTCTTCCCTTAATTCTTTAAGCAATTCTGCATTTCCATTGTGAGTAACTTCTTTGTCCCAAATCCCACTCCAAAGTGCCTTACTTTCACCAGCATCCAGTTTTTCATTAAATTTTTTGCCATTAAGCTCTGAATACACCTTCTTTTGGTCACTTTGAAACAATTGGTTAATTCTGAATTGTTCAATTCACTGCTCGTAATGTTTTATTTTCAGAGACTTGACTTGGAGGTGTTGCTTTAGTTCCTCTATTACAGTACCCAAACCTTTCTTCTTAATAAGATATTTTCTTTCTAATTCCTTCAATTTTCTTGTCCTTTTCAATTCATTTTTCCTAGCAGTGTCAAGAATACTAATGTGTCTTCTTATTTCATTGATTGAATCTTGGATCCTACATTTCCACCATGGTTCTTTTCTAGCATTTCTTGCTTTAAAAGGCTTCAGTCCAAATTCTCGGCTAATAGGAAATTGAGCAAGCTTTGATTAAATTATTGGTCTCAGTGAGGTTATTAGTTCTAACTTTAGACAGAATTCT
This sequence comes from Morbakka virulenta, assembly GCA_003991215.1. Classification (NCBI taxonomy): domain Eukaryota; kingdom Metazoa; phylum Cnidaria; class Cubozoa; order Carybdeida; family Carukiidae; genus Morbakka; species Morbakka virulenta. Next base: position 468,612 of record RDPX01000468.1, on the reverse strand, counting down.
ATTCATCTTCTGTACATGGTCTTTCAATTTTTTTTCCTGTCAACTTGTTTGAACCCATTAAGTTCTTCATCTAGATGATCACTTAAAACTTTATTGAGTTTGTCCAAGGTTTCTTTATCCTCTTCTGACATATCATCCAAATTCTCAAATGTTATCACATGGTCCACTTCAACCAATTCGCCTGGATTCTCAATCACTTCCTCACCTTCAATCAACTCTTCCATCAATCCACCTTCTTCTGCTTCAGTTTCATTTCTTAAAACCCTTCTTTTAATCTCCTCCATTTCAAGGTCTGAAAGCAAACCATTCAATCAAATCATCCTTGCTTGATCACACAATCTTTGTTCAGTTATGTTAGGTTCTTGCCTTTCTTTCCACATGTTATGCATACACTTTCTATATCCTTTAATAGGTCTTCTTTGTTCATCCATCGGTTTACTTAAAAAAATCACTCCATAACAGCAATGTTTAACTATTTATTCCATCCGATTCTAGCAGTAGTAGGATGATGACCGGGCCCCTGCTGCTGTGCCAGGGGACACCTGTCGGGCAAGGGGCCTTTACATGAAGCTCCAACCCCATTCATGCTGTTGTTTTTAACTATTTGATCTGACCTTGCAATCAAATGAGGTTGCATTTTAAGAAGCACAGCCACCGGTGTTTTTATCGTGATACCATCACTAGAGAGGTTGCCACCCAAAGCTTAAGAGTCCCCTCCACTTATGAGGCTGACTAGCCCCTGTTGGATGTATATTAATAATGTATATTATATATTATATATATATAATATATAATATATTATTATCATTTTGTGTAACAATCTACTTTAGTCTTTTTGTTTGACTTTGTGCAAGTGCAGTGGTACAGTACCTCTCCATCTCTACTGTTAAACTATTCATGGAAATTACCAATCTTCTTCTTCTTCTGAGTTCCTTATCCTTTCAGGACGTTGGAGATCATGGTCTTCCATCTATTTCTCTCTTTTGTCAGTGCTAAAATTTCACAGACACTCCTCTTGAACTGGAGATCCTTGTTCAAGCTGGTAATGAATTTCAGTCCCTGTCTTCCTCTACTTTTCTTTCCTNAGGCTGACTAGCCCCTGTTGGATGTATATTAATAATGTATATTATATATTATATATATATAATATATAATATATTATTATCATTTTGTGTAACAATCTACTTTAGTCTTTTTGTTTGACTTTGTGCAAGTGCAGTGGTACAGTACCTCTCCATCTCTACTGTTAAACTATTCATGGAAATTACCAATCTTCTTCTTCTTCTGAGTTCCTTATCCTTTCAGGACGTTGGAGATCATGGTCTTCCATCTATTTCTCTCTTTTGTCAGTGCTAAAATTTCACAGACACTCCTCTTGAACTGGAGATCCTTGTTCAAGCTGGTAATGAATTTCAGTCCCTGTCTTCCTCTACTTTTCTTTCCTTCAATCTTATCTTATCTTATCTTAATTACCAATCAAAATTCTCAATTACTTGACTTCTCTAATTCCTACCTTATTGGAATAATATGTTAGCCCAAGTTCAGTCTACACTGAGTTTTCTATTGATGAATTTAAACTAAAAAAACCTTTTTACTTGTACCATGGAATTTCAAGTATACAGAATGTATCCAATATATCATAGGTAGTACTGGTACTACCTACCATATATCACCTGCACAGGCTTTGCTTAATGTTGGATGCATAAAAACAATTCATGATCAATCAACTTATACTGCTATCTTTTAGCAGCTGCTTCAGCATAGGAGTAATCAATCCATATTAAACCATTTTACCTGCACAAAAACAAAGTAGGTAATAAGTTCTAGCTTATAATTAATCCTCTGGTGTATGAAAACTTGAAACTGACTTTGGGTATACAAAAGCAATGGCAAAACCCTTCTGTAAACCCTTCTGAAAATATATCATTATACCAAATATCTTAAATATTAAGAATATGACGTAAAAGGTAAGACTCATAAACTTGATCAGACCTCAAGAATGCAATTCATGCCTGCTACTACAGAAAAGCAGAAGAAGAAAAAATCAGTAGTGATGGCAGGAAAAATGTCATAGATGTAAATCCTGTTAAGTCTTTTATAGCTGACAAAACCAGGACAGGTTATCACCTTTCATATAAATGCACACAGAAATTTAACTTTGACAGTCAGCCCTGTTACAACCCAAGGTGCTAATGATGGAACTTCTGTACCATGAGCATGTGGAAATTGTAAGAATCAACTTCAGGTTATCTTCACTGGTAATAGTGACCCCTGGAAAAATGAAACAACTCTCCTGTGTGACAAAATTATACTTAAAACAATCAGTGAATATAATCCAATTACATACAGGTAAATATATCAGATTAATGAGGAAACCAATAAATATCACCCCTGTTTTTATGTCTACTGTTTCAAAAAAAAAGACAAAGGCAACTTTTACATCAATTGCATGGTTTGCTAATGTGATACCTTCTGGTGTTCAAAAGGTGTTGAGAAAAGCAACTGAGTAAGAAATATGAAGGGGCTTTAAAGAGTAATGCTAAGGCAAATTAAAATTTCAAACTGGAGGTCTCCTAAGCAAGCAAGGAACCCACCTTCCAGAGCATGACCAGATAAAAATGAAGAAAAATATACTGAAGATGTCTATATACATAAAATATGACCAAAGAGAGATATCCAGGATACTTTGTAATTCTTGGATATCAAGATATCCTAGAATTACAAGAAATTTATCTTGTCAAAAAAGTTGATGTTCAAGTACAAATGCTATTATTACTACATACTTGATCTCCTTTTCATCCAATCTCATTCATTAAAATGAAAAGGAAGATTTGCTAATTGATGTAAGAGTTTTATCATGTCATGAGTCGTAAGCTTTTACTGAGCTCAGATAAAAGGTTACAACTCATGACATGATAAAACTCTTACATCTTTGGCTTCCTCTCAGTCCATCAAATCAAGAATTTTCAAGATTTGCTAATGTTGCTAAAGTTGCCTTTTTTAAGACCTCTTGAATACCAGAAGGTATCAAATTAGCAAATCATGCATTTGATGATCAACAAAAAAAGATGGAATTTTATGTAAACAAACGAACTAAAGAGGTTCATTGTCAGCAACTACAATTCTGTTTATTAGAAGATATTTTAAGATATCTTATTAAATAACATTTGTACTGTTTTTTCTCCAAGCAGGGCTGTAAGTCATTTACATCGAGTATTCCCTTTCTTTTTTATTTGATATTTATCTTAACTTTTTAATCCTTTTTATTTAGCACAGATATTTGCAAACATGTCATTACCACTGTTTACTTCATGAATTGTTAATTTCACATTTCAAGTTTACCCGTTTCATTATAAGTTTTTCATTGTAGTGACATCTAGTAATCTTAGTAAAATAGAAAAAAAGAAAGCTGAATCTTTCCTTTGGCCCCTTACCTTTCGACACTGTTAATTGCATCTCCACTACACCAACCCCCAACTGCAAATAAAACTTCTCCTCTTCTTGTTGGTTGTCTTGGTCGAGTTCGTGGTCCTTGCATAAGTGGTCGTTGTTCAGGAAGGAGAAGATAATTTTTAGCATCATCAACCAAATCTCGACAAGCCTCATCATTTTTCACAAGCAAATCAGCACTGACAACGCCAACCAAAAATCTGGCACTCACTAATGGCAATCGAACATGCTGTAATATTTGAGCTAATCTCGTTTTTCTTTCTGTAACATTGTAACGAACCCATTTCATAGCTGCATTATACACCTGTTCTTCAGAGGAAACATTCAGTTCGTCACTCGATATGATCTCGATTAATTGTTCAACGGGGAGTAAGAGAAACTCTTCATTATCCATCACTTCCTGAAAATTCTGATGAGTATACATATCAGCCACTCGAAGTAATTCGCCACATGAATGAGTATCAGCAAATGATCGAATACCAAGGCAATTGGACGCGTCCAGTTGTTTTTTCAAAAATTCGCAACAAGCATCCTGAATCTCAGTCAGTTGTAGTAAACAAGCAGCTGGTAACAATGTCTGAACATTGGATTCATCAATACGAATTGTAGAAGTATACGCAAAGTCAACTAAAAGTTCCATGGCTTTTTCATCCACATCTTGAATCAATACTTCATCTTGGCGACTCTCGGCCATTTCACCAGTAAACATTGCTCGAAAATATGGGCTGCAAGCGCTAAGTAATGTTTTATGGGCTTTGATACACCTGCTACCAACTTTGATGGATATATCGCATAACTCCTCGTTTAAACGTAGAGAATAAAAAGTATCAAGCACACATCTTGGATGTCTATCTGAAATGTGATGTAGAAATGGTTTCGTTAAAGTGGACTGTGAAATTTTTAACGGAATAGTACAAGAAGAGCTTGTGCTCCTTAACGTTGAAGTATTTAATGCTGAAGAGCAATCCTTCAATTCATCCATCGTAGTAATTTCTTTTACAAGTATACAATGAAATAAAACTCTCAGAGCTCTATATAAAATTTTTCGTCACCTTTCTGTGGTTTTGAAGTACAATAAAATACCAAATCCTAACAGCCAAGACTCAAGGCTGTTAATGTTTTCCATTCAGCGTCAACTGATCAATACCAAATATCTTGTCCTTTGCAATGTATTATCCAAGTGTTTAAAATGCCATTCAGCAATATTGTTAGTAACTACTTGCATACTGATACCCACTTTGTTATTTTTATTAGCACCAGATGGAGTAGTAGGGCGAGAAAAGTAAAAAAATGCCAACAAATGTTAGATGCTAAATCTGCCGGCCTGCTTCAAAAACCAAACAGCAAAACTGAACAAGCAAACGAACCCAAGCCACAGGGATACAAGAGATCAAAATACCACCATTTTTCTTCCGAAACTTGGAGTTGACATTGAGCCCATTTGACGAGCAAATTGCGAAATCTCCCTTTTTTTCAAAACCCGTTGCCCTCGGCCGAAAAAGCAAAATTTACCCGAATCTGGGTGTCGGTACAAATTTGACCTTTAAGCAACGATTGCATTTAAAGAAGAATGGAAGATCATTTCCGAGGATTTGATAAATGGGAAGAACAAGTGACACAGTGTGCTTTTTTTGTGCGAAAAAAATGAGGAAGGTAACGACACATTTTACTGCTGGCTCTGTCTTGTTATGGATGGTTTATCGAAGGCGATCCCTAACTATGTTTATTGTATAAATACTCATATTTCATACTTAGAATATTTGATTTATCGATTTGTTTTTAGATCCCGTTATATCGGATTGAATATTTTTTCCTCCCAGTGAACAAATGCATCAAATAAATAAATTAATTAATTAATTAATCAATCAATCAATGCATAAATAGATGAATTTCATTTATCCATCCTGAAAGTTTTAAATTTGCTTTTGAAATTATTTTGAAAGAGAAAAAACAAGACTTGACTTAATTGTGTAACCCTCCCTGGGTCCTTGCACACTTCTTTTTGACGATATCTTTCCAGATGGTTCAATCCTTTGCTTTCCGTTCAGCAGTGACTACGGGGATCCTCAGATTTTCTCAAACTTGATCTACCCAACGCTTTCTTAGCCGCCCTCGTCTCCTCCTTCCTTCGAAATGTTCTTTGTATGCTCTCTTTACAAAGCTTTCATTACCCCTTCTGTTCACGTGCCCAAACCAGTACAGCTTAACGTTTCTTGATCATGCTTACTACGTCATCTTTTACAACAAGCATTTTTCTGATATCACATAGCCGGCACATGTCCTTCCTTGTTTTCCCAATCATTGTTCTAAAGCAGTTATTTTCAAAAACAGCCAGTTTACGAGCATCCTCTGCTTTCAAGGTAAAAAAACAACCTTCTCCACTTGTTCAACAATAGCCCCTTCAATTTGTATATTGGGTGCATGATCTGCAGAAATAATATTGCACTTGTCGGCGTTTATCCTAAGCCCTCAGTTTTTACAGGCCAGTTCAAGCTCTTTGGTTGAAAACTTTAATTTTTCTAACATAGTGGTTATCAGAATTGTGTCGTCAGCATAACGGATATCTCAGTCGTTAGACCTTCTTCAAGTAGAAAAAATCGTGTAGGCTAGATATTTCATCCATGACAAATTCCAGATATATGTTCAACAATGTAGGAGAAAGAATACATCCTTGGCGAACGTATATACGGACTATAAACCAATCTGTGAGAGTGTTGTCCACAGTGATGTCACGCTTGGTGCTATCATACATGATGATGATGATGTTTACAAGTTTCGGATTGGCACCAATCTTCAAAAGCATTTTCCAAAGAGCTACCCTCCATATGGTGTCAAAAACTGATTTAAAATCAATAAAAGGAAAATGTAGCGGCACGTTCTTTTCCTTTGCTTTTTCATTAATTTACAGAACTACAATTATCGCGCCACAATGACTCTACCTGCACGGAAACCATATTGACTTTCCTTTAATTTTCTGTCAAGTTTTGCCTTCATTCTTTTCTGTAGAATCTTTGAGAAGACCTTGCCACGTATTGATAAAAGAGCAATAGCTCGGTAGTTCTCCCTTAGCAGCGTATCCCCTATTTTGTATATGGAAAAAACAATCATTTTGGGGAAATCTTCCTGGGTCATTTCTGTGGTCAAAACTTATTAAATATCCTTTGCAGGAGGGCTATCATTTTTTCTTTATCTGCCTTCACTACTTCAATAATGATTTCGTCCGCTCCTGGTGCCTTGCGGTTCTTTTATTTTACTGACGGCTGTCTCAATCTCCTCCTTAGTGATTTCAGTGACATTATCATCGAAATTAACTTGCATGAGGTTTAATGAGTCCAAAGCAGTTTCATCATGCTCAAATGATGTATTCAAATGCTTCTCATAGTGCTCTTTCCATAACTTTACACCTTTTCCTGATGAAAATGTTTTATAGCGTCGTCGTCTTTTATTACAGTCATCTGTTTCTTGGGTTTCCCTTCAAGTTCCTTTACTGTCTTTAAAAAGTTATGACTGTCATGCCTGCATTACTGTTCCTCTAACAATTTTACCTTTTCGTCCAACTTCTTCCTTTTTCCTTGCTTCACAACACTTTTCACTTTATTGTTCAACTCAGAGTAGCGCTCTCTACTTTTAACAACAGTAGCATTTTTAAGTACGTCCTTCCTTGCCTCCCTTCTTTCTTCACAAAGATTTACTTCCTCTTGAGTCAGTCCACCAAACATTCTTTTTCTTCCTGAAGACAACTGTGTTACTTGTGACTTCGTTTGTGGCTCTCCTAAATTTGTCGTATAATTCTTCAATATCTGGACCTAGCTCCAGAAGCGGTTCAAAGCTCCCACCAATCCTCTGGTTGAATATTTCGGCAGTGGCAATGTCCATAAGCCTTGCAACGTCATATCTTTTAACATCGGTGGGTTTTTTTGTACTTCTTCCTCTGGGAAACAAAAATGTTTGCCATCAAAAAGGAATGGTTTGAACCGATGTCAGCAGAATTATATTTTTTACAGTTACGCACTAGTTTTCAAACGGTCACATGGTAAAATAATGTAATCAATCAGGTTCCTAGTGTTTCCATCCGGAGATACCCATGTGAGAAGCCGTGACTTGTTTTTCTGTTTATACATTGTAATTACAACACACAGACCATTAATTGCACAATACTGTAACATTCTTTTACCTCTATTATTGGCCTTTCCTGCATCAAATTTACCAACGACTGATGAACAATTGGGATAGGAATCATTCCCAACCTTAACGTTAAAATCACCAAAGATACTATAACTCTTTGTTGCTAGAAATTCTCAACATCAGAGTCGCCAAGACTAGAGTCTGGGGCATAGACCCGAAAAATAGTGATAATGGCGGTGGGTATGTCAACGTCAATGCTTATGATTCTTTCCGATATCAGATTGTAGTTTGCTAAGTTTTAGCTATGACAAAAGCCACTCCTTGTCTGTGGATCTGGTTCTTTCTTGATGAGTGGATAACAACATAATATTCAGTTTGAAAATCTTTCTGGCGTTTCTGTATCAGGGTGTGTTTCAGATACTCCAACTATTTAAACTTTTAAGCGCGACGTTTGAGAAAAGAGATTTTGAAGTTTGCCCTCTTCATTTAGGGTTCTGACATCCCATGTTCCAATATTTGTTGCTATGCAGCCTTCTGGCAGATTTCTAACGCACCCCTGATTCACCTGGGCTAGGGGTCGATTCAAATTTGACATATCCATCATTAAGGAATGTTTGGTTGAGAAATGTTTTGACCAGGTACTCTCAGGGTATCCTCGTACCTTGCCTGTTAGTTTGTGAATTTCTAAGAATTTCACGAGGCGGGGTTCGCAGCGAGAATGTAGTCAACGGATTTCGTACCTCGAAAAAAAACTTTCCAGAAATAAAAATTCCTGTGTCAGGATACTGAATTTAGTATTTGATTACCTTGCTTCTTTTGAGGCTCAGAATTTGATTACACAATGTAACAAAATTTAAAAAAAGTTGTGCTTGACTCATTTTTATTTACGTTTCTGAATCAGTTTTTTGCGCTAATTCCAAATAGGCTATTTGTTTTTCTGTATCGTTGTTCGTTTTTCCACAAGTGTCAAGTGTGCATTTCTGGTACCTAGGATTTTTGTGGTGCCTTCAAGCATGTCTATTATAAAATCATGAGTATGGAATAAGTCTTGGGTAGCCTATCGACTACTTTGGGATACCAATGGGCCATCAGGATAAGCCACGGGCACCGCATGTCATTTGTGGTCGGTGCCGATCAAGCCTTGAAGGATGGCTGGGAAATAAAGGAAGAGAAATGCCGTTCGCAATTCCACAAGTATGGAGAGAGCAAAGCAATCACCATGACGATTGTTTCTTGTTCATGATCGATGTTTCAAAGTATAGGAAGGGTAAAGGAAGAACATCTTTTCATTATCCTGACATTCCGTCATCCAGAGCACCTGTTTCTCATGATGAGTAACTACCAGTACCGCAACCTCCCGAAAATGTAAGTACGATGTATCTGGTGATTTCAGCAGCGCGTTTCACAAATCAATTTGGTGATATTAAGCAATAATTACTATAATCATAAATCTATCTTCAAGTATTTATCACTAACTCATTGCTTTCACTTTGTTTCAATTCGAAACTGCGATGGAGATATCATCTGATGATTCAACGGCTACAAGTACTGAAGGTCAAGATGAAGCCTATTGTCCAAAGTGTAACACTAAACCTCACTATCCAAATCAACAGAAACGTGACGATCTGATCAGAGATCTCTCTCTTCAGGTGCCGTGTCCTTCCAGAACGTTGGCGGTCATGTTTCTCCACAGGTTCCTGTCCCTTGTTCTCCTCAACAGCTGTTCCTCGGTAGTGCTGGTCACTGCGGCCAAGGTCTTCAGATACTTGAGTCTTGGTCTTCCTCTTCCTTNTCTATCGTGAAACTACCAGAGCCTGACCACCTCGTTTCACATAACCCCAACATGTTGACATTTAGCCTATGCATTTCTTGTTTGATGTTGTGTAGTTTCCCGGGTTGGTACAAAGTCCTCACATTCCACGTACCGATCCTTCGCGTGTGTTTGTTTCTGACAGTATCTGGATGACGGTCGGAGTCCACCTGTCGAACATGGATAGTCCTACCGAGCGAGGTGCTAGTCTTGCTAGTCCCCTTCACGCTGTTAGTGTTGGACTTTTTTCTGTGCATTAACATGACTTTCTTGGCATTTTACGGTGGTGGTTTGCCATTGCCTTCCACCGGTGGCTGGCCACTGATAATTAAAACGCCTCTTTGTGCCCTCAGCATACCACGATGCGTTTGCAGGTTGCGCCTTCTTGCCGTTGATCTGTAAAAGATTCCTCCGCCAATCTGCCGCTTCCTGACTTTATGCGCTTAGTGCGAGACGTGCACTATCACCAACAACAAGTTGTTGGCTACCCTCATGTCGTTTAGCCCGCCAGCTGAAGCGGTTTACCAGAGTGTGGCCGCTGCCGCGCACATGCAGCTACTTGGAGCCAGACATGAGAGTTGAGTGACTTCGGGAGCCCAGTGGGTCCATCCACCCGTAGGTCAGCTGAGGGTTGCCACTGGATGGTAACTCCCTCGGTACACCCCATACACCCCCTGATCAGAGATATAGGTCTAAATAAGTCTGGAGCTGAGCTACTAACATCTTGATTACAAGAATGGAATTTTTTGAAAGGAGACTGTAAGGTATCTGTGTACCGAAAGCGTCATGCCATGTTTGAGAGCTTTTTGATGCCATTGGTGATATGTGCTATTGCAAGGATATAAACGGGTTATTTGCTGCTATCGGATTCGACCACGAACCTTCTGAATGGCGTTTATTTATAGATAGCTCTGCGAGGAGTTTGAAAGCGGTTCTACTGCACAATGGAAACAAACATCCATCAATTCCTCTTGTTCATTCCGTACACAAGAAGGAGAATTATGACAACGGCAAACAGCTCCTTGACAACATCAAATACAGCAGCTTCAAGTGGGATGTCTGTGGTGACTTGAAGATGATATATTTTTTATTGGGACTACAAGGTGGATACACGAAATATTCATGTTTCTTGTGCTTGTGGAATAGTAGGGCGGTAAAAAGAGCACTATGAACGGAAAATGTGGCCTCCCAGGGAAGATTTGCAACCAGGAAAGTTGAATGTTATCCGGCCTGCTTTGGTGTACCACAAGAAGATTCTGTTACCTCCTCTTCATATTAAGCTGGAACTTGTCAAACAGTTTGTGAAGGCAATAAGTATGGAAGGATCAGCTTTTCAAGAAATTAGGTCCATGTTTCCCAAGCTGTCTGAAGGCAAAAGTCAAAGCAGGCGTTTTTGTTGGACCAGAGATTAAAAATATGCTGGAGTCAGATAAACTCGAAGCTGTAATGAGCGACATGGAACGGGACGCCTGGAGCGCCATTCGAAATGTTGTCCAGGGTTTTTTTGGTAACAAGAGAAGTCCAAGCTACTAAACTCTTGTCTCTAAAGTCTCACAACTTGTCGCAGCTTTCAAGTGCATGGGATGTCGCATGTCCTTGAAACTGCACTTTTTACCTTCGCATCTAGACTTTTTTCCTTCCAGCCTAGGAGCTGTCAGCGAGGAGCATGGCGAGCGATTTCATCAAGATATCGCTGTCATGGAACATAGGTATCAAGGACGATGGGGTGCCACAATGATGGGAGACTACATATGGTCAACAGGTCGAAGTGATAGATCGGAGCACTCAAGACAATCACGTTCGGCAAAGTTCTTTCAGCTATAGAGCACACATTTACTACAGTTACAGGCGTGACAACATTTGATAGCTAAATGTATATTATCTCCGTACTTTTGCTATGCTTAATAACTAACATTAACGAGTGTGTTATACTTTACATAAGCCTCGCAAATTTAGGTGTCAACTTCTCACAATCGTGCAAATGGTGTAAACTTGCTATTTATCATAATAAAACACGTTGTGGTTCATTGTCTTGTTGCAATGCATTAGTGTTAGGCTCATACTTCGGGTAATTTTCAGTAGTTTTCAAAAAGGGACTATCCTCAGTATCATAGAAACGAACGATGGTTGAGAAAAATAAATGATTTTCAGATACAGCGCACAAGAATACGTTGGGAAAAAAATCAAAAAAGTGTGTCAAGCAAAACAGCTGTTACATTGTGTTATTAAAGTAGTTTCTTTAAACCTTACGTCAGAAAAACCTCCACTCTACAGCGCTGAAAATTACGTTGTTTTGGGTTTTGCAGTCCACTACAAAGTTCTGAAATAGCCTAACAGATGACTTTAAATGTTTGAATACTCTTATTGCATTTGAACTGCAATTCAAATGATTGGGAGATAATTGTAGTTGCACTGTAAGAATTTTGTAGCGCAAATGGCGTTTTTAACAGGAGTAAAAAAATACATATTTTCACTGTTAGCTTTATTTCATCTTTAAACTAATTTTTAAAACAGTTGAAAGGAAGCTTTTAATTTGTTATTTATATTATTACAAAGATAAATTATACTTTATAATGTAGGCCTTAAGTTCCTTTTATTTTAGCTACATTTTTCACTACTAGGAATAAAACAATAATAATAATAATAATAATAATTCGTCCTGGGTATGACGATAAACTGCATCCGGTTGAGGAGTTTCGACGTGGGCGAATGAGGTTACCCTTTGCCACAACTACCTGCCGGGTTGACCTCCGGCAGAGTTTAGTCTGTCCTCATGGGCATTATCCGTGGCCCTGAGAAATACTAGGTTGGTGTCTGGATAGTATTACCTCAGGGGAATCATGCAACTCTCTTTAGCCGCGGTGAAGGCAACATGATAGTGGGGGTATCGCGATAAAAATACCAAGGAAGGTGATTGATGTTGGGTCAGGTTCTTTGGCTTCTGTAAGTAATGTACGGTACAGAATTTTCCATCTTTTCTTTTTCTTTGAGTATAGTTTATCACTTCAGTGCTGAGATAAACTCATCCTCTCTTCCTATGGCCAGGATGGGATCATCAGCTTTGGTCAGCAGCCATTCTAGGAGAAGGAAAACTCCGAACAACAAACCAACCGCAGTTGTAAATATCAGGTTGACGTCTGACGGGGTGTAGCTGAGTGTTATGGTTTGGGTTGGTCCTTTAGCTCTGGTTGGCAACTTCCCTAGAGATGGCGTAAAAATACTGGTGGTTGTGACACCTTATCACCACTACCCTCTTTTTTAGTGAAATGAATACAAATAATATTGAAAATAACGGCGTGAATGGCACTGGAACAGATCGTGAAGGTGCCTCGCCCGGCAGGTGTCCCCTGGTTTGACAGCGGGGGCCTGGTCGTCATCCTATGACTGTCAGAACCAAGTAGTCAAATGAAGTAAATAAGATTGTCTTGGAATGCTTCTTCAGAAGCAAGCCTTTTGATGAGAATGAAAAACAATAAGGGGTTACAGGCAACGAATGATGCATGAATGGAGAGAA
>RDPX01000468.1:442122-455046 GCA_003991215.1 Morbakka virulenta | reverse complement strand
TAAAAATACTGGTGGTTGTGACACCTTATCACCACTACCCTCTTTTTTAGTGAAATGAATACAAATAATATTGAAAATAACGGCGTGAATGGCACTGGAACAGATCGTGAAGGTGCCTCGCCCGGCAGGTGTCCCCTGGTTTGACAGCGGGGGCCTGGTCGTCATCCTATGACTGTCAGAACCAAGTAGTCAAATGAAGTAAATAAGATTGTCTTGGAATGCTTCTTCAGAAGCAAGCCTTTTGATGAGAATGAAAAAGCAATAAGGGGTTACAGGCAACGAATGATGCATGAATGGAGAGAACGGGGAGTCTTTGATGTCACCCAGCAACGCTTGTGTGATCAAGCAAGAGCCATTAGAAAAAACGGCTGGCTCTCTGATTTGGAAATTGAAAATATTCAAAGAAAGATAAATCTAGATAGTGAAGAAGTAAATGTGGATACAGAAGAGGTTGAGGAGAGACAAAAGGGAAATTACAGAGTGATAGATGGGAAGAAAGTGAGCATATCTTTCATAAACCAAATGAGAATTTTGGCGATGTGATTCCTTATATTGAAACATTAGATGAAGAAACACAGCTAATTATTGCTCAATTAAATGATATCGTCATTGATGGCAGGAATACCGATGGAATTAGCTTCAAGAATGTTAACATGAAACCCCTAAATGTAGCTACTGCTAAAGTTAATAGAGTATTGGATTTCATCGAAACGAAGAGTATAACACAGACAAATAATCTCATCAAAGCTGCAGGTGTCTGGGTAGCAGATCGACCAGGGCTTAAAAAATATAGAGGATAGAAGAAGGACCCGTAGTGGAAAAGACGTATTGAAGGTGATATCAAGCAAATTATTAAGGATATTAACGTTCTTGAAAGGGTAAAGAAAAAACAGATAGGCATAGTGAGAGAGGGTAAGGCAAAATTGGTAAAGGAGAAAAACAGAGTAGAAAGGAAGGGTTTAACAACAGTAATGGAAGAATTAAAATAAAGGGTTCTTGCCAGAACTGCAAAAATTACCCGATAAGAACAACGAATAGAACAGTACAAAATAAATAGATTGTTCCGAGGATCAAAAGAAGGTATATAATAAGTTAAATGGAAATGCTAGAAACAGTAATGGTGACATACCGAATGCAGAGGAAAGTAGAACTTTCTCTAGTGAAATTTGGAGCGTAGGGAAAGGGCATAACAAAGATGCTGATTGGTTGAATGGTCTGAAGGAGGAAATTGTGAGTGTTAAACAGAAGAATATTATAATTGATAAAGATATGGTTATGAAACAATGCAGGAAAATGCCAAATTGGAAGATACCCGGGCATGACGGAGTGCAAGGGTTCTGGATAAAGAAACTCAATAGAGTACATGTAAAAAGAGGTATCTTCCAAGGAGACAGTCTTTCCCCACTGAAATTCGTGATATGCATGATTCCACTGTCTCTTGTCTTGAGAAAAGTGAATGCATCATGTGAATGGAGTAAGAAAGAATTCAAGTTGAATCACCTCCTCTTTATGGATGACCTCAAATTGTTTGGAAAGAGTGAGGATCAAACTGATAGCTTTGTACAAACAGTGTTTGTATTCAGCAAGGATATTGGCATGGAGTTTGGCTTAAAAAAATGTGGAGTGATTATTATGAAGAGAGGGAAGTTGATTAAGTGTGACGGAATTCATTTGCCCACGAAAGATATTATGAAAGAGGTAGATGAAAATGGGTATACCTATCTTGGAATTTTAGAGTTAAATGAGATTAAAGAGAAAGAGATGAAACTTAAGGTAGTAGCTGAATATAAGAGACGTTTGAGGTTGGTGTTAAAATCTAAATTAAATGGCAAGAAAAAGATCCAAGCTATTAATACTTGGGCAGTTGCAGTCTTAGGATATGGGGCAGGAACCATAGATTGGAAAGTTGATGAGCTGAAGAAGTTAGATAGAACGATAAGAAAGACCTTAACGATATATGGGGCTCTACATCCTAAGAGTGATGTTGATCGGTTATACTTGAAAAGAAAAGACGGGGGGAGAGGCCTGATTGGGATTGAAACATGTGTAAGATTGGAGGAAAACAACTTAGCTTTATATGTTCGGGAGTCAGATGAATTGCTTTTGAAAGGTGTAAGAAAAATGGGCATAATTAGAACTGTCAATTTAGTAGAGAAAGACGAATTTAAGAGACAAAATAAAAAAAAACTAAAATCTAAGTGGCATGAAAAAAGAATGTGTGGGCAGTTCGATCGGAAAGTACCTGACGTAGATAGAGAATTGTCTTGGAAATGGATTGCCCAAAGTGACTTGAAAGTACAAACAGAAGCAACGATATTTGCGGCGCAAGAGCAGGCACTAAGAACAAATTATATTAAACATAAGATCGACAAAACAACAGAAAATCTAATGTGCAGAATGTGTGGTGAAAATGGTGAAACTGTACAGCATATAATTTGTGAGTGCAAAAAGCTTGCTCAATGCGATTACAAAAGGAGACATGATAACATTGCCAAACTAATCCATTGGAAATTATTTGAGAAATATGGTCTTGAAAGGAACACGGAAAACGACAGAGAGGAGTTAGAAGAAGTACAAGAAGTAGAAGGTCCAGAATCCCAGGTCACTACAGAGGAGGTCAGAAATGCCTTAAGGAATATGAAAGGAAGAAAAGCTGCAGGCCCAAGCGAAGTCTCTGCTGAGATGTTCAAGACACTTGGTGGTGAAGGAGTCATGTGGCTCACGGAGCTCTTCAACCTGCTCCAGAAGGAGAACACCTTCCCTGAGGACTGGCGGCAGAGCTGGCTCATATCAATTTAAAAGCAGAAAGGCGATATCCTGGATTGTAATAACTACAGAGCTATAAAGCTACTCGACCACGCAATAAAAATATATGAGCGAGTGATAGACAAAAGGCTGCGAAGTAAAATTAACATAAATGAGATACAGTTTGGGTTCATGCCAGGAAAGGGGACAACAGATGCCATATACATTATGAGACAGAAGTTGGAGAAAGCGATGGAATGAAATGAAAGAACATACCTCTGCTTTGTGGACTTAAAGAAAGCGTACGACAGAGTGCCAGGGGAGGTGGTATACTGGAGGCTGGGGAAGAGAGGTGTGACTGAGAAAATGGTTAGGACAGTCCAAAGCCTCTACCAAGACTGCACTATATCGGTACAGTACGCGGGCGAGAGTACACCACCGTTTGAGTTTAGAGTGGGGCTCCACCAAGGTTCTGCCTTGAGCCCTTTTCTGTTTTCAGTGGTCATGGACACGGTCAGTGCAACGGCCAGAAGCGGCATCCCGGAGGAAATACTGTATGCGGATGATTTCGTTGTCACAGCAAAGAGCAAGGAAGAGTTAGAGCGAAGGGTCCATCTGTGGCAGGGCGAATTGGAAAAGAGGAGACTAAAAGTCAACAGCAAAAAGACAGAGGTCATGGTGGCAAGCAAAGTAAGACAAGACGTGAACAATAGAGACAAAAAAAATGCCGAAATCAGTCAAGTGGGAAAATTCTCTTACCTAGGCTCAGTGATATCCGAGCATGGTGAGTGCCGGGAAGAGATAAACGCCAGGATTAGCATAGCATGGAAAAAATGGAGAGAGGTCAGCGAGGTAGTTTGTGATAAAAAGATGCCTTTGAAGCTAAAGACCAATATCTATACAGCAGTCATTCGCCCTGTGCTACTATATGGGTTGGAGACGGCGGCCCTGAGAAAGGCAGAGGAGAGGGCCCTGGCAGCGACAGATATGAAGATGTTGAGATGGATGTGTGGCATTTCACTCCTGGAGCACCGCCCCAGCAAAGACATATGAAGGTTTGTTGGCGTCACAAACATATCCAACAAGACAAGAGAAGCAAGGTTGAAATGGTATGGGCACGTGATGAGGAGGAGTCAAGAGAACCCGATAAAACAAGCGTGGCAGGCGACAGTCCAAGGGAAAGGGAGCAGAGGCAGGCAGAGGCTGAGATGGAGAGATGTTATAAGGGAGGACATGAGGCAAGTTGGAGAAGATCCGGAGGACTACAAGGAGCGCGGAAAGTGGCGCAGAGTGTGTCGAGCGGCCGACGCGTTTTAGTGATGGAACAAGAACGCAAGAAGAAGAAGAAGGCTTGAAAGGAAGGAAAAGTGGTATAAGCACTACCCGGAGGGAGTAGTTGAAAATGATGACATTAAATTGATTTGGGATATTAACATACAGCATGATAATGTTATCGAGTCCAGAAGACCTGATCTAATTGTGGTTTACAAGAAAAGCAAATTTTGTATCATTATTGATGTTGCTGTACCAGGAGATTGTGTGGTACATGATAAGGAACAGGAAAAGATTGAAAAATATCTAAACCTGAGAATTGAATTAAAAAGGTGTTGGTCACTGAAGAATGCTCGTGTTGTACCAATATTTGGAGCTTTTGGGTGTGTAAGCAAAAATTTTAAGAGATGGACTGACATGATAAAAATTGAGTTAGACATTAGTATAATAAAAGATAGAATTATTAGGAAGAGCTAGGATTCTTAGAAAAATGTTAGAAATGTAAAAAAAAGGAAACCTCTTGGCCTTTGGCTGCTAGTTGTGGCTAGCACAAGAATAATAAAGCGGTACTAAGAACAGCCTGTTCAAATGCTATAAACTGAGATAATAATGATAATAATAATGATAATAATAAACAAAGTTCATGTCCAGCATGACAGCCCGCACAGGGAGATGGTATTCACCTGCCGGACGAGAAAACTTAACCCCGGCTACCGACCCGTAGGTTTAGAGGTTAAGCACCTTCCTCAATATGTTGGTAGTTCCAATGCTGGTAGATGTTTGGAGTCCACCCAAGACATCAGGGATGCCCAACTCTTTCAAACTGCGCTCCAAGCGCTTCGTCACCACTCCTAAGCTTCCCACGACGATTGGGACAACGCTGGTACATACACTATGTAACTTTCGGATTTGTTGGGCCAAGGGAGAATACTTAGTGATCTTTTCTTCTTCTTTAGCTGTCACATTTCGATCGGAAGGTACAGCAAAATCTACAACCAGCCATCTCTTCTTAGTGCGGTCAACAACAACAACATCCGGACGATTAGATTCCACCTGTTGCATTGTCTCCACTGATCTATCCCACCAAACTTCAAACCTACCATCTTCACTCTTTCTAACTTTGTCAGGCACCTCTTCAAACCATTTCCCCGCACATTTCAACCCATACTTCTTGCACAGCTCCCAATATATTCTCAATCCCATCCTATCATGTCGCCTCTTGTACTCCTTCTGAGCCAGTACCTTACACCCACACGCAACATGCCAAACTGACTCAGATTCAATTCCGCAGATGCGACACATAGGACTAACACCACCATCCCACTTCGACTGCGCCAACCTTGTCCTCAATGCTTGCTCTTGAGCAGCAAACACAAATGCCTCTGTGCTTTTTGCAAGGAAACCACCTTTAACCCACTGTACTGATCTCTCTGTTGCATTTTCATCCATCTCCCGAAAGAACCTACCATGCATAGCCTTCTCCATCAATCTCTCCTTTCTCTCCTCAACCACTCTCGTCTTGTAATGCTTCTTTGTCTCCCTTCCATGCATAATCATTCCAGCCACCTGTTCCAAAATCGTCTCCTCAGTAGCATGTACATACTCTTCTAACCCTAACTCTTCCTGCCTCACACAATCTTCAACGCTGATCAGGCCACGACCCCCATCCTTTCTTCCGATGTACAGACGATCTACACTACTATTCCTATGGAAAGCACCATTCATCGTTAAAATCTTCCTTGTCTTGGTATCAAGTTTACGTAGCTCAGCATCAGACCAATCCAGTATTCCAGAGCTGTATCGGACAACACTAACTGCCCACGCATTGATGCCGCGAACCAAGTTCCCAGCATACAACCTCGACTTTGCCAGCAATTTCACACGTCGTAGGTACTCATTCCCAATTTTCTCCTTCATCTTCTTCTGCATTACTTTCGCCCCTTCTAGCACTCCCAGGTACTTGTACCCATCTTCATCAACCTCCTTCATCAACTCCCCACTCGGTAGCTCGATTCCCTCACATTCAGCCCTTTCACCTCGTCTAATTTCCAAAACAGCACACTTATCTAACCCAAACTCCATCCCAATGTCCCTAGAGTAAACCCTCACCACCTCGACCAATGCCTCCAACTCACGTTTACTCCGTCCAAATAGCTTCAAGTCGTCCATAAACAATAAATGATTGACCAACACCCTACCGTGACCGAAGAAATATCCAAGCTTCTCTCTGTTGAGTAAAATACTCAGCGGGATCATTGCAATAACAAAGATCAAAGGGGAAAGGGAGTCACCTTGGAATATTCCCCGATTGATGTTAACTTCACCAAGCACCTCATTATTAGCCGTCAGTACTGTCTTCCATTCAGCCATACTTCCTTTCAGCAAACTCCGCACATTCTCTGCAACTCCAACCATGTCCAGCATCTCCAAAATCCAACTGTGAGGGACCATATCATATGCCTTCTTGTAATCAATCCAGCACATGCTAAGGTTTCTCTTCATAGCCCTGACCTCGTGCAAAATTGCCTTATCGATCATCAATTGATCTTTCGTGCCACGTGACTTCTTCCTGCATCCCTTCTGTTCCTCAGGAAGAAGATTATTATTTACAAGATGACCGTAGATCTTTTCAGCAAAGATTCCAGAGAGCAGCTTCCACATCAATGGTAGACAAGCTATCGGCCTATAGTTACTAGCTGCTGTCCCCTTTCCAGAATCTTTCTGAATTAAAACTGTCCTCCCCTTGACCATCCAGTCGGGTACCACGCCTGACGTCAAACACTCCTGCAGAGTTGTTGCAATTGACAAGTGTAGCGAGGTGAACTTTTTGAACCAGTAACCTCTGACCCAGTCAGGTCCAGGGGCTTTCCAGTTTGCCATCTTTCTTATCCCTGCCTTAACATCTTGCAGAGACACCATAATGTCCTCTTGTTTCTCTACGTCTGCAAACTTTTCCCTTACATCACCCAACCAACTTGCTTCCTTGTCGTGTTCCTTTTCCTCGGACCAGATAATACTCCAGAACTCTCTTGCCTCATCTGCATTAGGAGCAGAGGATTCCATCTTATGTCCATTGCCATTAAGCTCCTTGTAGAGTTGACATTGATTGTTCTTGAAAAGGTTGTTCTGTCTCCTGGCAAGGCTTTTCCCAACAAACTGTCTAATCTTAGCACTAGCGGAAGAAATTTTGTTCTTCAACATTGTGCTGACTGTCATCGTTCCCTTCACTACAAGCTCATATTTCCTATTCAATCTATCACGAACAACCTGACGAACCTTATTCCCTTGCTTTATCTCCTCAATTCGTCCAAGATCTTTCCTCCACTCGCCAATGCTCTTTTCCAACCTCCTCTGCCACCATGGCTTCTTCTTTCTAACTGTTTTGTTTTTTCCCATCACACCTAACCGGGATGCAACCACATATGATCCAGCATACAGTAACCGATTAATCTCAGTCACAGTCATACTGTCTCTTACCAGATTGTGCATCAATCCATCAACAAGCTTCACCTCCTCCCCTATTTTTCTACCATCCTGAGCCTTCAAACTTGGTACTTCAACAACATCCTCGCTATGGTACACCTCTCTTAGCAATGCCAGGGCTCCACTTTCATCGTTACTCAACGCTCTCATATCGTCACCCCTTCTCCATACATCTACTCTCTCTATAACTACTCTTAAATCCCTTTCCTCAGCATCATTAGCTACCACGACATTCTCTATCTCCATTTCACCTAAACCACTCTCCGGCCTGATACAAAAGTCAACTTCTCCTTCGCTGGACTCTTCCTCAACTAAAGCTTCCTCTCTGACCATTCTTTCAATCTCGCTGCGTTCTACGACTGACAACAACCCATTGGCTTCAATTTGCTTTAGCTGCGAAAGAATAATAATAATAATAATAATAATAATAATAATAATAATGCAGATGACAGCTCAAAGTTTAATAATTTCTTTATAGCTGAGAGTGTCCTTCGTTTAAAGAAAAACAGTTGCATGGGAAACATCTGTTCAATATTTCAGGGAAACACCTGTTCAATATTGCTGGGAGTCAACAAGCATAAAAAATGCGTATGTTGAAGTATACGTCGTATAACCTTCTTGGAAACATTGATGTGAATTGTGTTATTGACGGAACAAAAGAGAGTGTGTGTGTGTGTGTGTGAGAGAGAGAGAGGGAGTGTGTGTGTGTGTGTGAGAGAGAGGTAGATAGATAGATAGATAGATAGATAGATAGATAGATAGATAAGCACAATGCTTTGAGATATACGAAGCTGCTTCATTAGCACGCTATCATAGCTTTCTCGCAAAGGAGGCCAAAACATATCCCATATCTTGGTGTTAAACTACCAAAACGTGGTGATACTCGCTGCCTAACCCATGACAAGGCCATATGAGTCATAGATAGACATTATGAAACAATCTGAAATTTGCTCTATCAATACGGAAATGCATCAAGCGAAAGACAGAGACACGGGAAAAGGGCGTGCAATTGGTACGCAGATGCAGGAGATCGGGCTTGTATTTTTTTTGAAACTTTATCGGAAGATATTTAAGCGTTGCACTCCTATAACGACGACAATGCAGAAAGTAAGCCTGGATGTTATAAAGTTTGGTTTGATTACACAGGTCTACAAATTTCAACTTTTTCTCTGTATCTTGAACAAATTCTAACATTTTCTACTAAATTCGGGCTGCTGATTACGAATAACACCATAAAAACTTTGAGTTAACTGCTATTTTCTCAGAATGGCTATTCCCATACATGATCTCACATACATGAAGAAATAAGGTTTTTGATAGTGAGTTGTTTTTATTTTGTGACGTCATTAGCGGACTAACAGAACTAGATTAAACATATGTTTTTTGAAAAACACAAGTTAAAAGTCTGTTTTACTAGGTTTCAGAGTTTTCTCTCCGTGGCATTTCTTCAGCAGAAGTTAGCGAGCGTAGCGCAATTCCATTTTCCCTGGTGTCATTGGTGCGATATCCTGGTGAAAACCTTGCTCATCGCTGTAGGTACCGCAGTTATTAGAAAACAGCTCTAGATGAGAATCCGTGAAATGAACATTCAGTGACATGTTGCATCTAAGTTTCTAGTAATCCCTCAGCATATCATCTACTAGTTCCTTATATATTTTTTGAACGATAGTTTCCCAAAAAGTTGTTCACGACAGCTTTAAAAGAACACCAAGCAGCTCTTTCCTTCTCAAAAAAAAAAGTTCTAGAAAGGCATCGTCTTGCAGAAGCTGTGTTATTTGAGGGCCGGAAAGTATACCTTCTTGAGCCTTTGCATCGGAGAGTTTCGGAGATTTGTCTTTGATATACTGAAATCAAGGTTTATCCATAGTTTTCACAAAGCTTTTCATTAAGCCCAGCTTGACATGGAAAGGTGGTATTAGGATTTTGTGTGGGTTAACTAGCGGCTCATAAAGAACATTTTTCTCGTCAGGTATTACCTTTTTTTTGTGGCCAGTCTGCCTTGCAGTAATGCAAGGAACGACATATGCTACCCCACTTACAAAGAAAGCAGCAATATTTTGTAAAGCCAAGCTGTGCAGCCCATCAATATTGCAGTCACTTTAAAGTCTCTACAAATTTTCCATTGATGACCACAATACCTGACATACCTCAATATATCGTTGAAGCTAGAGTACGTTTCTTTTATTTCAGCTGGGTGTAAAGAATAATCCATTTTGTCGTTGTGGTGAAATTCATTCCCATCAACAAGTATTGGTTTGCCAAATGATAGGTTCGAGGACCTGCGTTTTTGAAACAAGCACCTCCAATATCCATTTAACCTCTATTTATTTTTAATTTTTCACTTTTAATTTTTTATTTAAAACACAGATACCCTGGGATACAATTAGTTAACAAAGAAAATTAAATAACTGATTTCCAATTGACCCAACAATAGATAAAAAAAACTATCATGCTTAAAGACTTCTAGTTAAGATTTATAATTATTTACGTTATACACTATATAAATATGTATATATAAGATATATATTATATATATCACAGCTTTCCTTGAATGTTATCAGCTGGAAGCTTTCAATTTTGGGTTTAAATGACTGTATCGGTGAGGCTAGTTTCGTTTCTGTATCTGGCTTGTTCTACGCGTGAATCCCACGGAATGTAAATGAATTTTGGCCTTAAGCGGTTTTTGAATTTAGAGGGAACAAGATTGCATTCGGCATTGCGTAAAGCCCGGGTATGATCATCAGAAAGCAATCAAAATTTCTGGGTTACAACGTGCTACCCATATTGAGCACATAGTGGTATGAGAGAACGAGGGAGGGAGAGAGAGAGAGAGAGAGAAAGAGAGAGAGAGAGAGAGAAAGAGAGAGAGGGAGGGAGAAAGAGAGACAGACAGACAGACACACACACACATACACACACACACACACAGAATGGGTGTGTGTGATAAATATTCTGCAGAATTACCTTGGATTTCCTATTTTTTTTCTTTCAATAATGCACTCTCTTTGTTGATCATTTGATTTGTCAAAGCTACTTTGTTTCGATTCAACATCTGCTGATCAACAAAACAAACAGTTGTTCAGATTATCAGATGTTGAATTGGTGCTCGGAAAAAGAACAATCGGAAAAAGAACAATTGAAATTGGGCGGAAAAAAAGTACGATCGGAAAAAAAACAATTTTCGTCATCTCAGTGTGTGTAGCCTACTCCGTCGAACAATAAATTTTTCAACCTCATGGGCCATCAGCACCCGACGGTCCACAAAGCAGTACATTGGTTTCAGATGGAACAGGGTGCAGTAAAGGCATTGATTGAACAAGATAGTGTGGGCACCCGCCCGAAAAAGAGACAAGAGAAAGTGACTATTGAATACCAAACCCACCTGCAGAACCTTTGCAATGATTACTCTGAAGGTCGCAAAAATTTAGATGATTTTTTTAGAGGTGTTGACCATAACATTACTTTGTATAGAGATGCCAATTAAATAAAAATTGTTTTTTTTCCGATTGTTTTTTTTCCCTACATTCGTTGAATTGTATCAATTTTTTCCGACCATTGAAACTCCTTTGTCACCGTGAAGGCAAGAAATTTCACAGTTAAAAGAAATTGACAGTTGAATTCCTGTCATAAAGGAAATACATAATTTTCGTTTCTTAGAAATTGTTTTCTCTCTTCTGAAGCGATATTGAATTTGGAGAATACGGTTCCAGTATTTTTTTACTCTGCGTTTTTCACACTGTGTCTTATTTACTGATTAATACATTGATTGGAATTTGTTTAAGATTGTTTTGTTTGGTACTATGAAATTTGTTCAAGGATTTTTGACTTGGCTTTTTCGCTTCTAATTCCAAGTTGTAATAAGTGCCCCACTTCAAATAAGCGCCCCCTAAATTAATAGAAGCCCCGGGCCCTAAATAGAAGAAATACGGTGAGCATTACATCATCAAAAATGAAAAATAAACAAGATTAAGTATAAGAAAGCAACATTGCAAAGCATACAATGTGCAAACTTGTCCCATGGAAAATTCTAGTAAGTTTGGGAGCTAATAACGCACCACAACAATCCAAGAGGAACTCCACATGACAAAGAAATACGAAATTATCAAATAAAATAGAAAGACGCAGTGGACTAATTAACGTAACAAATACAGAACATAAAAGTGGTTATATGTTATCATCGGTGACTAAAAATTGTTTGAAAAGAAAACAAGTGTTTTTTTGAAGGTAAAATGCAAACGAACTCGCTCCTACTTATTCATGGAACACCCTTAGCAAGACGATGTGGTAAGGGGAAAACCCCTTTAAACCAAGGGAATCACCAATTCAAAATGTTCCTCCAAGTCCATGTGTTCTTTTGACCTCTAAATTATTAACAAATTCAACTAAAAAAGGCGACATCCTGGATTTTTCGATGTTATTATTAATAATTCAAAGAGAATCTGCTTATCTACGACTTGATTGCATGTTTATGGTGCAACTAATGAAACTTCTAGAAAGTGATTTTCGCTTTTCTCTGAATTTACCACAAGAAGGGAATGATGCAATTCAGTGAAATCCGTTTTCAGAGGATGATCATGGCTTGTCAGACATATCTTGTTTACAGTCAGCCTTTCATTTATTAATCGCTTGGTGTATTCAGGTTTGGTGGTAGTTGATTCGATGTGATCATGCCACCACACGAACTCCATTTGACTGTCAAACCAGGGAATGTCGAGGAGAGTAACATTTTTCAACAATGGTGTGTTGAAAATGAAGCAAAATATATTCAAATTGAATTACCTGATGGAGCCATATATCCAACGCAACCAATGCTAGGAAAATGGTTTACATCGTATGAATCTGCTATGGAATGGGGAACAAAATCTGTTCAAGATCTCAAGGAGAATTATGGCATTAACTCTTCAAGACTGAAAATTGAAACGATTACAAGTCAATTTGGCAAGCATTACAAAAGCAACCCTGACGAATATTGGGAGTACCACATCAAAATCCACTTTCAGGACATGCAAGAAAAGGATAAGCTAACACATTGGCTTAGAGATTTTGAAGTGAAAAGTCACTTATCAAAGAGTGCACTTGGAAAGAAACCAAGTAATAGCATTGGTTTTTTCAATTTTATCACTTTGCGACTCTTTGATATGACAAAGGAAGACGCTGAAAATCGTTTAGATCGTCTTACTGAGAAGCTAACAGAAGAAGATTTAAAAATCATGTCTATACAGAAGGAGTTGTGTGTTTATGACAGCAATAAGAATATCGATGCAGGATGGTTGTGAGATGAATCTTCTTTTTTTTATATAAATCGTGACATTGTGATGTAAAAGTGGCTGACGAAATAGGACTGTTTACAGCATAACAAGGTGAATGTTGTAATATGTTAACACCGGACTTTGTCAATATAGAATATTCTGGTTTGTTGTTTTT
>RDPX01000468.1:312373-384407 GCA_003991215.1 Morbakka virulenta | reverse complement strand
TACTACTACTATTACTACTACTACTACTACTATTACTACTACTATTATCACTACTACTACTACTACTATTACTCTACTACTACTACTACTACTACTACTATTACTATTACTACTATTACTACAACTACTACTACTACTACTATTACTACTACTACTACTACTACTACTACTACTATTACTACTACTATTATTATTACTACTACTACTACTACTACTGCTAGTACTTCATAAAAGCCGTTTACTAAACGCTCTGTCATGTGCAGTGAAGCACCTGTGAAAAAATTATAGTCGCTTTTTCTTTTGATCAAATAACATGTAATAGGTATTTTAAGTATTTGAAAAAAGGAGGGGAAGAAAAAAATGTTACGTACCTCTTCAAACTGACTCATGGGAAATCTATGTGTTATCACATGACTAAGGTCAATCCTAAAAAAGAAAGGCAGGGTGTAAATTTGATGATCACTCCTCTCCAAAATGCTTCATCACAAACAATAAACCGAACAAAACGAGTACATGTATGCCATATTTCTTTGATAACACTGGTCAACAGGATATTTCAAAGGGTTTTTAAACGAATTCTAACTGAATTTGGACTGATGATTACGAATATGAACTCAGTTTTTGTCTATCACATCAGGATTTTGAGTTATGCAATTTTCCAATTTTTGATGAAAATTACTCATCAACCTTTAGCTATATCGAAGGTTTCATAATAAAAACGTTATTTTTAATACTACATTATATATATATATATATATATATATATATATATATATATATATATATATATATATATATATATATATATATATGGAGCACAGATCAGTATCAAATAGCAGTTATATGAACTTTCTTTACTTGGCTGATCTCTGATGTACAGCTTCAGAGTTGTCTCTCATCAAGCTCCAGCAATAATCCGCCATCATGTGCGACTCCCACCGACCTTGATTCTGTTCTTCCATTGTTTTACTGTCCAGATGAAAACGCTCCCCTTGTTCCTCACTCACATCCCCAAGATTCTCCGGAAAATTGTCCAAATGGCTGTGTAAATAGTGGATCTTGATACTCATTCTACATCCAAGATATCGCAGGCTCATTAGTAGTTCTTCCACAATCTCTTCGTGTTGTCTGCTTTCTTATTCTCTAGAAAATTCTGTACCACATTACAAAATGCGTTCCATGCTCTTCCTTCTGTCTCATTCGTGGATGTAATAAGTTTGGATCTCTCATAAGTGTTCTATTTTGGGGTCCATCAATTATACCAGCCTTTTTTTTCTCTTCGCTAAGACCAGGGAAAGTTGAACATATATAGCTGAAACATTCACAACTGTGATCAAGAGCTTTGACAAACTGTTTCATCAATCCAAGTTTTATGTGCAAGGAAGGAAAGACAATGTTCTTCCTATCCACTAGAGGATCGTTGATGACATTCTTATCGCCAGATGCCAAGTTCTGTCGCTGAGGCCATTCATTCTTCACCCAGTGCTCTGCTGTTGCTCTACTGTCCCAGTAGAGCAACAGCCCAGACGTACTGTCCCAGACGTTTACAAAGTCTTTCAAAAAAACTTTGAACCTAATATTTGGGAAAAGAACAAACCATACGACTAGAAGGCAGGCACACTTTCCGTTTTGTTTTATGAGCAATGAATGGATATCAACGGCAAACTAACGAGGTAGAGCTACACCTGTAAGGATTCAGTCACTATAGATAAAAAGTTACTTTCACGAATTTTCATTATCTTGTTTCTTGTAAATTCTTTACGTCTGTGAACCATGATAGACACTATAGCCAGGGAGCAAAGAAAGCAATAAGATACCAGAATTAAAAATAATTGTGGGTCTTTAAACATATATTCATCTCCAAATAACCTATCGAATTCAGGAATTTTTTATATCTGTGTCAACCATGTGAACAACCCTTTTACCTTAAACCAAGCTCATGGTAATCGATAGTAAACAATTTCGTCTTACTTCTCTAGTTTTTGTTATCAGGGAACACATCAGCAAACTTAGTTAACCCCATTCCACTCATTTCAAAGACAGCAATGCCATGAGGGACATTGTTACCCGATGGAGAGCTAAACGGCTTATTTGATCTTACTCAGGCCACCAAGAATTTAGATACCAAGAGGGAAACCAACCTTGTAATCTTAAAAAATAATTGTGTAGTGTTTATTGACAAGCATTCAGCATAAGAATTTGACTCATACTGCTAAAAGGTAAAAGGTAGCATGGCTACATAATATGTACTTGTCATGAAACCCAATTCTTAAACATTTCTCTTTTATACAATCATCATGATGTTGTACGGAAGGCTCATATTTGTGTCGCTGTGACTTCCTTTGTCATGACTCTCCACTTGACCCGGGCCTGCGCCGCTCTGTATGCCTGTACAGTGGGAGTCTAGATTCTTCCTTGATGTTGTCCATGCACCTTGTTCTCGGCCTTCCTCTTTTCGTAGCTCCAGCAACCATGCCCATTATCAGTCCTCTTTCGAGAGTATCGCTTCATAGTATGTGTCAAAAGTAAGAGAATCTTTGCTTCACTACGGTCTGCAGTAGTCGCTTGTTACACTGAATTCTGCGCAAGACTTGCTGGTTCGTTACCCTCTCCATCCAACTTATTCTTAAACCTCTCCTGTAACACCACAGCTGAAAGCTACAGAGTCGTCTCCTGTCATTCTTTTTGAGAATCCATGTCTCACTACCATAGGTTGAAATAGGAAAGAGTAGTGTGTTTGGCAACTTCACTTTCGTTTTCCTTGATATTGATCTGTCTTTCCAGACTGTTGTGAACGCTGATGTGGCGTTTTTCGCGAAAGCAATCCGATTCTATATTTTAGGGGTATCGTCATAACCATCAGTAAAGAGGACTCCCAAATATCTGATTTGTCTGACATTTTCCAATGGTTGACCATTTACATATACATATACACTGCGTTTACCACTGCTATCTTCGCAGAGGACCTTCAACAGCTTAGTCTTACTTGCATTCATTGAGAGTCTAGCGCTTTCCGCTTCTTTTTACTGTCAACAAGGTCTTGTAGTTCCTCCAATGTACTCGCTATCAATTTAACATCGTCAGCATATCTCTGGTTTCTGATGGGTCTTCCCATACTCTCACACTTTCTTCGAAGCCCTCCAGCGCTTCTCTTATTATGCATTCCGAGTAAATGTTGAATAGGTGTGGGGAGAGGGTACAGCCCTGTCTCGCATCCTTTTCAATTCGGAACCATTTAGTATCTCCGTGTCTTGTGCGTACTTTCGCTTTTATAGCTCTGTTCATTCCCATCAATGAGTGGAAGATGTGTATAGGTGTTTCACTCCTCTTCATATCTGCCCATAGTCTATGATGGTCCACCATATCAAAAGTCTTTGAATAGTCGATAAAGCAAATACATATATTCTTCCTTCCCTCTTTGTTTTTTCTATCACCATCTTCAAATTAAGGATTTGGTTTCTTGTTCCTCTTCCTGTTCGAAAGCCTGCTTGTTCTTCTACGATCTCTAGGTCCAACGTAGTTTTCTTCCTTTTAGCGATGATTTTCAGTACTGTGGCTGATCAATGTAATTGTCCTGTTGTTGCAACACTGTAATATGTCTCTGTTTATGGGGTTGAACACCGAATTCAACAAGTCCTGCGGCCACTGCTTCTCTTCACAAATCTTGGTGCAAAGTCTGTGATAGACGTTTNCGAAAGCCTGCTTGTTCTTCTACGATTTTTAGGTCCAACGTAGTTTTCTTCCTTTTAGCGATGATTTTCAGTACTGTGGCTGATCAATGTAATTGTCCTGTTGTTGCAACACTGTAATATGTCTCTGTTTATGGGGTTGAACACCGAATTCAACAAGTCCTGCGGCCACTGCTTCTCTTCACAAATCTTGGTGCAAAGTCTGTGATAGACGTTTATCTTTATTTCTCCAGATTTCTTTATTAATTCTGCGGTGACCTCGTCATCTCCTGGGGTCTTTCCTTCCTTCAGTTCCTTTATTTCTTCTCTAACTTCTTCCAGTAGTGGCGCCGATTTGTTTTCTATTTCTTCCATCACTAGGTTGGAGGTTGGTTTATTGTTATTCTTTTTATATGGGCTTTCGCTGTATTCTAGCCACCTTTCGCTTACCTCTCGCATATTTACCGTGTGCAACTGATGAAGTACACGTATTCCCAACTTTTGCATTTAAGTCTCCTATCATAACTAATATGTCCTTGCTTGGTATGGAATCGATCGTTTCTTTTATACGATGCGTTCAGCAAATAGTAGCCAGTTAAGTAGCATTAGACAGTTCTGATGTTGTATGACATAGTAAAAACTCCATTACAAATATCATCCGCCAGGAAAATGGGAA
The DNA here is from genome assembly GCA_003991215.1 of Morbakka virulenta. Lineage (NCBI taxonomy): Eukaryota > Metazoa > Cnidaria > Cubozoa > Carybdeida > Carukiidae > Morbakka > Morbakka virulenta. Next base: position 380,063 of record RDPX01000468.1, on the reverse strand, counting down.
AAAATAACAATACGAGTGCAAAAACCATCATAAAAATTAAAACATTCTGTACTAATGATTATACAAATATTTAAAAATCTTACTTTTTCTCTGCAAGCATTTTTTCACAGGCTTCCCAAGTACTAAAAATCTTCCTACCGTGTATTGACTTCAAATGGATTGACTTAAAAAGCAGATTTTCAATTGCATTTTCAATCAGTAGATCACCCTAAAATTGAGCAAATAATAATCAACAAAACTAATACATAAAACATCTCTTCTACAAAAACCTATTAGTACCAAAGTCCTTTCCATCACAAACGTTTCGCGAAGATGTGTGCTTTTTTTTTGTGCATTCATAAAGAGAGCTTACTGTATAAAACACCTCAATACACAAACTATCATACACTACACAGAATACTCTACACTACAGTAAACTACACCATTAGACAAGATAATAAGGAAAAATATCCTGTATGATTCTACCTAACATAACATGACAAAACGCTGTACGTAACTAAATCATCATCGCAGGGCATTTAACTTCATTAAACATTACTGTTATGTTACATCATACTCAACAGTATTACACAATACTCCACTTAACTACTCACCATTAGATCATTAAACTCGATTGAAGTACACTAAACAGGAGAACTGTACTGCGCTGTACTTCACTTCACTAGAGTGAACTAAAGTGAACTGAAGTGAACTGGAGTGAACTGGAGTGAACTGGAGAACTGGACTGGACTGGACTACACTAGACTAGACTAGACTAAATCTACATCTAAATATAAACCTACTAAACAAACAAAGCAAAGCAAAACAGTATAAGACCTGAACGACAGAAGGAAATAGGGATGAAACAAAGGAGACACAAAAACGAATTCTAACTGAATTTGGACTGACTATTACGAATATGAACTCAGTTAACCTTATGGAATGCTAGAAGAATTAAAAAAAATTGGGTAGTATATATTTGGCTGGCACTTTTAAACTAAAAATGCAGTGGATTACCCTTTTCATTGCACAATACTTATTCCGCTTTCTACAATTTATCCTTTTTATACATACAGCTGTTATACCATTACATACAATTATATCATGATATTGCCTTTTTCTTGCTGTGGTCGAAGATAAGAAAACCTGACTCGACGAAAGTAAAATAAACAGAAATTGACGGCAGGCTGTCCTGATTACAAATTTCCCCTTTGAAGATCACTTGACATAATCAGTTTAATGTAATGACTGAAATACAGTTAAAAAGAGACCCCTTAGCTACTGACTTTTGGATAGCTTGAACCCTATACAACCTATGAACAATCAATAATGAGGAAACAAATGAAACAAAGTGCTTTTTCTGTAAACTGACAACTTCCAAACCTTTATTAGAAGCTAAATATAATTTTCACTTTCCATCCTAAAAATGACAAACAAAAACAACGGCATTCTCACTTACTGATCGTAAGCTACACCCTAAAAGTATCTTGTAAGGTTTCAGATAAAAAAAACTGTCGCCAGCTCTGGCAACAACAAGGGCTATTGCAGCAGGATTATAAGTCACGCCGTCACTTTTATGAACCTATGTGATCAGACGCATTAACAATTACCAGTTAATGTCAAAAGAAATATCTAACAATTAAAGCAAAAAAAAGTTACTTACTTTTGGGGTTCCAACCATGACAGCAATACCTCCTTTCCTTGAGTAGATAAATTGAAAAGTAGTTCTATCTTGAAGCATGGTGACGGGATGCAAAATGCAGATATTGAAATAATTGTTAAAAATTAAAACTATTATGTCACACTCAACAGTTAAAACATCCAATGTCTTTCTGTTATGCACAATCCACGGTCTGTTATATCAATTACAATTTACTAAAGCCTTATCAATCACTATATTTCAATGGGATTTAATATCCTTGGTATATATGTATTTGCTAATCATAAAACAGCGAGATCATTATCCTATTCATGTAGTTCATTTAATTGTTGTATTTTCTAAATCAATGCCTTTTTCTTAATAACATTATTCCATTGCAAGGTGGCGACATACCACATAGTGCGAGCAGAGTTCATACAATGAGAAATACTACACAGTTTAATTCAGGTATAATTGAATATGAATGCCAGTTTCAATTATATACAAACCTTAATAATTGAAACATTTTATTTATCAACATATTGGCTCCCGTTGCTTCAATAATTCTACCAACACCATCTTCATTTGTTTCCTCCATCACTAATAGATAACAAGAGTGAGTCTTAGAAGGCGCAATTACCGCGCAATACAACATATGCATCCAGTTTATAAAATGTCAAAACCCAGCTGCTACTAACAATCCCTTACGGAATAATTAAATTTCAGTTTCTTAACGGTGGTATTTTCTGAAGTTCACTTGCAGCTAAGCGTAAATGTTAATGTGATAAACACTGTTGGTTTATCCTGTTTTTACAAAGCCAGGCTTCCCTTTCCCAACCCACACGTCGAAAAAAATGAACATGAATTGTTTCCAGCTTCAAAGTAAAAATTGGGGAAAGGGAGGAGAATTGTACAAGAACACGTTCTTTGTGTCTTTGGCATTAACTTTGTATCACTTTTATTATTAGTGATCATCGAATAGTTTTTAATGAGCTTTGATATCACTACAAAAAGGTATATAGAGAATTCAACATTTTAACTGTATAATATCGAAAGCTAAAGTTAGCACCTTTGAGGTGCAAGATTCAATGTTATACAAATCAAATTTTCGAAACAATTATGAAAGGTCTTTTTTTATACAAATGCTAATCTGCGAAATGGATAGATTCTCACGAGCATTTCAGAGTGCCTGTGAGCGAACTGTCACTCCTCTCCGGCTATTGAGTCGATTCCACACAGTAATATAGGCAGCTTGCCTGCAATTTATTTGAATATAAAATGAAGTAAACATGATTTTCAGTTGTCTTCTGATACTCTTATATCTATGTGGGACATGTTTGCATTGCCGTAAATAAACAAAACAAAAAAAACCACCACTAACAACAACATTATTTTAGAAAACCACAATAAAATAGAGTGAAGTCAAGTTGGGAAACCTTGACAGCGGGAAAGAACTTACTTTTATTGAATAACAAGCCTAGCGGGCTGAATGGTTGGTGTGTCTGTCTTTTTCTACACAACGGGCTTCATGATGACTTTGAAACCCAATATCGCTGGTGCAAGGGGTTAGTTCTCATGCTAGATTGGCTAAATATTCACACCAAAGGTTTTACATTATATGGGCCGAATCAAACGTTGTTCTTGGCGAATTTCCAGGGCAATGTCACTGCTTTTGCCTTCTGCCCAGTATACTCACGGTAGCTATCACTTTATCGTAGCTTGTAAACGTCTTTTCGTAAATGCATTCCGAGTCACATGGTGCACCCATTTAAAAGGATGCACCGCACCATACAAGCCACTAAAATTCCTTTCGTTATAAATACTGAAATTTCACTATAACTTAGAGATAAAATCCACCTCTGCATCTATGTTTATATACATAATTCTATCCGTAATTTCTACTACGCAATTTCTGTAAGTTACAGTATCTGGTCAGCCTACTGCTAGTTCAGTCACCCATCGGGCAAGAAATAATTTAAAAAAATGACCTAGCCATTAGAGTTCATATTATTTCTAATTGACAGCAGAATATCATAATCGGATTTAAAAACTATTCGTTACAACAAAAATATTTCTACGTCACTGTACCTTTCGTACGGAGATCTTCTTTCCCACCATCTACCAAAACATCAGCTCCCATTTCTTTCGCTCTCTGCAGTCTACTTTCATCAATGTCCACAACTATTCTAAATGTGAAAAATCGAAAGAAATTATTGTGATAATAAAACTGACGGAGGGGAAACAAGAATTCAAATGGATTGGAATTAAAATACCCTACCGTTTCGGGATCGAACACAGGCAGGTGAAAGGTATCCCGGGCTTTTACCAGTAAGCGAGACTTTCATGGCCACCTGCTCTATTAGCTGAGCTATTGGTACTGTTTCTGACTTGATCATTTCTGCAACCCGGTCTCGTAGTTGACTGCACCAGTCCTTTCTCAAAGTCTCTGGTGTTTGACATTTCATCCTGGTTAACCCATATATGGCTGCATCTACCAAAGAAAGGCAAGTTCTTTTCCATAGAAGCAACATAGGATAGAGAGGAATATCAACGGCCAAGAAACTACTAGTTTCATTATGAGAAACGAGTGGAAATCATGGGTGGCAATGCGCCAAAGCAACGCGTTTAAACCCAGTTCGATGTACAAAAGTGAAAGTAAATAAATTTAGCATTTGAAGTCAAAGTTTAAGATATAGTCACCCCAAACTTTGTAATGATATAAATTTACTCTTTAAGAACACGATTGATTGGAAATATATGCAGTGATAATTATTGTGGCTTTATTAATGACGACCATATGCTTTCTTCAAGGCTATTTTTTGTATTTTGGTTGGTAATGTTTTTAACCTTATTGCCAGTCATGGGCGTGTGCTTTACATAGAAAAGCTGGTTATATAGTACTTTAGAAGACAAGGTGAAAAGAAGTGTCATTTTGTGTCACAGTCTCTAGCGGAAAGATCAGATGTTTTACACTGGTGGCTTAGTTTTTTTGGTGTGGAAATTTGTTACTGCATAACACAAACCCTTCTTTCGGTATATTTCCATGGTCATGGTGTTACACATGTTCACATTTTCAAGACTCAAGAGGATTAATATCATTGGTTAGCGAAAAATGGGAGGCAGTTAATATTTCCACTTGTTGGGGAGGTAAAATTGTTTATAAAAAAACGAAAGAAATATGTCTTGTGCCCCTTCGAAAATTCACCCTTGATATTAGGAAACCTTTGAGGCATTTTACCAAAAGCTGATCCTTCGTTAAATGGTCAAGATCGTACTGCTCAATTTGTGTGGGCATGAACAAACAATACATCCCTGAGGTTGCTGAACAGCAATCCTGTTCAAAACACTAAAAAACAAAAGTCAAAAGCAGACTGCGTGTAACGTTAGGCCGAAATTTATCATGTTAAGAAACCATCTACTTCTACAACCTGCAAACAAAATGAAGTAAACTAATGTGAAAATTATAGTAACCTCTATCAGTTTACACCAAAGCTCACAGCTTTAGTTCGTGGCATAACCAAAAACAACAAAGAACTACGTACATCCATATATTTACAAGTGTCAGGGTTGGTTATCTTGCTTCTCCAAGCATAAATCAGCATACATGTCGAAGGTGCTAGAAATATTACAAGTCAAGGCATTTTCTCCAGTCTCACCTATTCTAAATCCATTGCGAGATTTGCCGCATTTGGTATCACACCTAAAATCGGTGTGCAAAGGAAGATTCATTTTCTCCTTATCACCTCCCTCAAACGAGTCTAATTCAAAGTAATTATTGATATGAGGAACCATGAACTTTTTCTAACGGTTTAAAAAATGGGCCTATTTAAGTATGGCAACCAAAAGGCCACCAGTCGCACCTAAGCAAACTGGACACAACAGCCTCCTCTCCTCTAGCATGGGGTTATAATAACACTAGGTTTTATAGAGAATAAGTGGCTTGTTTCGCCACTTATTCTGGCTTTTAGAGTGAATCCTATTATACTATTATTCTTAGCTTCAACTCAACTTTAAATGATCTAAATCTACTATGCAAGGTTCGTGAAAAGTTACGGAGGAGTACATGGGGAAACCCAATCACGCTACAATACTTACAAAGTACCTGGGTTGTGTTGCATAACTCTGCTACTACTAATCAATAATAATTATGTGTTTTCGGCGGGAAAGCTGTTTAAATAACATTTAACGGAAATGGAAGACGTTCTTAACATTATTATTAATTTTAAAAATTAAAGTAAAATGGGGTAAAAGCTAAGTAAGTGAATTACATCTTTGCAGCACCAATGAATTTAAGTATTGCAACTGCCATCAGTCCTATAGCTCCACACCCTATTTGGAAGAAAAAGAATATTGTTAGTGGCAGAAGAGGTATTGCTAAGTGTAACTTCCCTTTCAAACCGGATATTCGACTACAGTCAGTAAGTAACAGAAGAGCAGAAGCCTATGTAAACAACTTTTACTATATGATATTTTGAAACATTTTCAATGCATCCAATAAAAAATAACTTCTAAACGTTCGAAAATATCCTCCAAAATGATAGATTGCTCACCTTGCTCCGCTGTATCCTGACCGGGTAGCAGGTTTCTGCCGTATCTCCCGCTCGACAAGACTCCGCTACCTGCTCCTGTCGCTAGTATCCTCTCTCTCCAGATCAAGACAGCGAAGGTCTGTTTTCACTGTATCCCTCCATCTTTGCTTTGGTCTGCCTCTGCCTCTATTTCCTTCAACTCTCATTTCGCATACCATCCTGATGTCTTCCTCTGCTTTTCGGCGACAAACATGGCCAAACCATTCCATTCTCCTTTTTCTCATCAAATCTTTTACTGGCATCACCCCTGCTTCTGTTGTTATCGTCTCATTCCTCCTGTGCTCCTCTAAACTTATTCCAAGGCAGTATCTGAGCATGCGCATCTCACAGGAGCTGATCTTGTCCGCCTGAGTACCCGTAATAGGCCAAGTTTCATTTCCGTAGATCAGGGCTGGTCTCACTGCTGTTTTATAAATTAGCACTTTGAGCTTGGGAGGCATTTTTCTGTCGCAGAGTACTCCAGTTAACTCTCTCCATTTGTTCCAGGCTTTAGAAATGCGCAGTTCGACTTCCCTTTGGCAGCCTCCCTCCTGTTGGATCGTGGTGCCAAGGTATTTGAACTGGTGACATTTCGGTAGCTTGGCTCTTGCGTTCGAGTTGTATTCATTCATCATGATGTCTCCTGTCTCTCCAACTGGTGGCAAATACTCCGTCTTTGACCTACTCAGCTTCAACCCCGCACTCTCCATCACCTCTCTCCACTTCTCAAGTCGCTGCTCAAGTTCTAGTCGATCATCTGCGCAGAGCACCAAGTCATCGGCGAACAACATTGCCCAAGGGGTTTCTTCAGCAATTTTGTCAGTGATGACGTCCATGATGATTATGAAGAGCAACGGGCTCAAAGCCGATCCCTGGTGAAGTCCAACTTCTATCTTTATCTTCTCTGACTTTCCCGAGCCTGTGCTGATTCTGGTGGTGCTGCCCTCGTACATGTCCTTAATCACTCGAATGTACTCCTCTGGAACCCCTCTTCTCCGAAGACAGTGCCAAATTAGCTCCCTGGGGATAGTGTCGTAGGCTTTTTCAAGGTCTACAAACACCATGTGCAGTGGCCTGTTGTGTTCCCTGAATTTTTCTTGCAATATTCTTAGGCAGAACATTGGTTCTGTAGTTGACTTTCCTCTTTGGAATCCATACTGATTTTCCTTGATGGTAACTATTTCTCTTAGTCTTGCTTCAATGACTCTTTCCATGAGCTTCAGGCTATGGCTGAGCAACTTTATTCCTCTACAATTTCCACATTCAAGTGGGTCTCCTTTCTGCTTAAAGATAGGTGTTGTAGTGCTTCCTCTCCATTCCTGTGGTATTCCGTCTCTCATGATGTTTCTCATTACTGCTGTTATCCAAGATATTCTTTTTTTTTCAGGCATTTCACTAGCTCAATTGGTAATTCGTCTGGTCCCCTTGCTTTATTTGTTTTCATTCTGTCAAGTTGTATTTTAACTTAACTCTCGTTGATATCCTGCACTGGTCCTTGAACCAGTGGTACCTCCTCTAATTTCTCCATTCGATTTTTGGTGTTCAGTAGGGTGTGGAAATAGCCGCTCCATCTGTCTCGAATTTCTCCATCTTCCCATAGAATGTTCCCATCCTTGTCCTTCACAAGGGGCAGTCTCTCGATGTCCTTTGACCTCCTGTTCCTGGTTTTTGCCAGGCGATGAATGATCTGAGGGCCATTTCTTTCCAGCTCCCTGTAAAGGTTTTCAACTGCTGCTTCTCGCGCTATTGGACACTTTTCCTTGCTGATCTTGTTCATTTGTTGGTAGTGCTCTTTTGCTTCATCCGTCCTTTCCATTTTCCACCGTTTAAAGGCTATCTTCTTTCCTTTTGTTGCCTGCTTCACTTCTTCATTCCACCACCAAGACTCCTTCTCTAAGTATTTCCCAGGTACTGATGTTCCCAGGCTCTCCTTAGCTGCTTCTATTATATCGGGGTAGGTTGTCTGCTACCTCATTTTCGTCTCGTCTTTAGTGTCTTTTAGTATTTCTTCCAGCTTCTCTACTAGGTCTCTTCCTTCCTGTTTTTTCAGTTTCCACCAACAGATCCTCTTGTCCCTCTTTCCCCTTCTCTTCTTCTTTTTTACGTAGATGTAATCCATGACTAGTAGGCGGTGTTGAGGAGCTACGCACTCCCCAATAATCACCTTGCAGTTCTTTATTCTGCTCCGGCCTTTTCTCCTTGTCGTGATGTAATCAATAATTGTCTTATTAGGGCCGCTCTCAAAGGTATAACTCTGTGCGTCGCTTTTAGCGAAGAAGGTGTTCACCAGGGCCAGATCACTAGCTCTAACAAAGTCAAAGATCTTCTCCCCGTCCGCATTGACATTACCACGTGATTTCCCTCCATGCTATCTCTCGTATCCCTGTCTACTGCTTCCCACATGTCCGTTCAGGTCTCCTGCCAGGAAAAGCTCCTCCTCTATGCGAACATTGTCAGTTAACGTTGCAAGTTCTGCCCAGAATCTCTCTTTCTCTTCCTCATCACAGCCTTGTTGTGGGGCATATACTGATATGATCCTGTCAGATTTCCTATTTACTTCTATGATCTTGTCTTGCCATTCTTCCTTCAGACATATCGCAACTCCATTCCGTGGTCTTGTCCCTCCACTAAAGTAAAGTTGCACTCCTTCTCCAATGTTCCTTGTCTTTCCTCCAGCTTTCCCTCCAGTCCATCGCGTCTCTTGTAGGCATAGTAAGTCCAGTTTGCGCCAAGTCATCATGTCTGCAATCTCTCTACTCTTCGCTGTTAGTGTTCCGATATTTAGGGTTGCTATCCTGATCGTTGTTAGCCTCGCTTGCTTACTCCTCACAGCGTCAAGGCCAGTGTTCCGCTACACATCGCTTAATACGGGGGATGCCCTAGCATTGTCTGGTTGTCGTCGGTTTTCTGGCATAATTTGGTTTGAGCCATATGCTTTAACCGGCCGGATGTTCTTCCTGTCGCCGAACCCTCTGTCTTTATCCAGTCTTGGGACTGGCTGAAGGATGCGCTGGCTTGCTCATCCCCAGGCGACATTTCCAAAATGACAGATTGGCAATTCAAAAAATGTTTTAATCAATCCTTCTATACATGCAGAAACAAAAACACATATCGGGACAACATATATTAATATTTTAAAAGAATACACTGATCATATTGCAAAAGAGTAGGTAATCAGTAAAATACCCGCATCGTATTTTCAAGGCCTTGTCTAGGTCCTGCAAAAAACACACCCTCTCTTTATTCTTCATGTCACATTTAAAAAAATTATTCCATAAAAGCTCACACACGGTGTAGTTGCTTTCCCTACAATATCTGAAATAGAATCGCTTTGTAGCACCACCAGCAGCAGCGGTAGTAATAGTAATAGTAGACGTAGTAGTAGTAGTTGTAGTAGTAGTAATAATAGTAGTAGTAGCAAACGTAGTAGTAGTAGTAGCAATAGTAGCAGCAGAGGCAGTAGAAATAGTAGCAATAATAATGGCAGCAGCAGCAGTAGTAGTAGTAGTAGTAGTAGTAGTAGTAGCAGATGTAGTAGTAGTAGCAGTCCCGAGATCAATACAAAATGCTTTTTACACATGGGCAGCCTCAAATCAAGCTACTTTAAGGTCAAATTTGTAAATTTTTCCATCAGTTTAATCGGAACCTTTAATCAATCCTGTGACTCTCACAAAAAGTGCAACTCTTTGGGTATTAATGTAACAAATTAACACTATCCTACCTCAAAATATTCTACCATTACCATTTATTATAGCTATTTGATATTCTGCTTTCGAAACAAAGCACGTAATTGACTTTCTCTTCTTACACTTTTAGTTTTGTCATGTAATTATTAAAAATAATATTTTGTAGTCAGGCAAACAATTGCAAACTACAAGTTACTAATGTTTGATACTGAAAAAATTAGTTGAAAATAAAACACAAGGTTTAAAAGCATAACTTCAATTACAACGATATATAATTAAGATGTAACAGTCCGCTTTCTTAAATACAACGAGTTTCTGTTTTTAGGAATGCGACTGGTGCATTTTACACTGTCAAGCAAAAGATAAAAATCTGAAGATCTGAGGAACCCAAGAGACAATCAAGCTCGGAGATGGGCAAATGGGCATTTGATAACACTGTACTCTCATTTCTTAAAATATGGCAGACCACACACTTACCTCCAGCTCACCAATACCCCATTCTTCTATGTGGTATAAAATGAAAAATAGCACCATAATAAGAAGAAGTAAAAGTTTCTTTTTCCAAAACGAAGAAAACATTTTTGCTACCTTGTACTAGTACTGTTTCTCCTTTCCCATCAACTACTTCAACAGCATGGTGGGCAACTCCAAGTGCTTATAAAAGAGAAAAATTTCACAGTGGATTAAAAATTGGGCAAGTGTTCAATACTTGATTTATCTAATTTATATATTTATTTCCTTCTTTCTCTCATTATTTTACTACCCACTTTTGTATTTTTTCTTTCTTATTTGCTTACGTTTCTCATACTCGGGTGGCCCAGGAAACGCTGACTGCCATTTGTTATTAAGCAATTGCAAACTAAAAAAAAATTGCAGAACTAAAAGTCTGGGGCGGTAGGCACCTGCTCAAAATCAAAATAGAAACATAATTCAAAAATATCAGAAGCATTTATCAAAGCTACAGTCACTTCGCAACTCGAACAATTAAGACACGACCTTTTGATCAGAACTAAATTTGTTTATTATTTTGATAGGCTTTTGCATTTCCTGTTATTACCTTTTTAAAGTCTTCTGAGGTGCTTCCATATCTTGATTTTACACTCAAAGCATTGGTGAGGTACTTCTGAAGTGATGATCGAAAAAAGAAGGGAAAGCGTGCTTCTGCAACTACAGTCTGCCAGCAGAAAACCATACCAACTACACTGATTAAAGAATACAAGAGGTTTTTTTCTCGTTGAGTGGCAAAGACCATCAAGAGAAACGGAAGAGCGACAAGGCACAACGATGATACAACAAAAACCAGTGAAAAGTGAAATAGCCAAACTAAGTTAATATTTTAATGGGGCTATTATTCAACAGTCTACCAAGGAAGATCCGATCGATACAAGGTTTTGCTGAGTTTCAATTTCTTCGCTCGGAGCCTTACATCCATTGAAGTCAGTCGTTTTGGAGGTAAATGGAAGAACGAATATACTTTGTAAACGCCTTTCTCATAGCTTTGTCATAACTAAATGTATTTTAGTATCATGCATACCGTTACAAAGCAAAGAACATATAGCGGACGAAATAGGTGTTGCCAATAAAATAGACAGGATTTCTTCAAGGATTTTCATATTTGGAATTCTAAATATGTATAACAACTAAATAAGCTTCAGAGGTTTAAAGTCATCATCATCATCATCATATTCGGTTTAACGTCCGTTTTACATGCTAGCATGTGTTGGACGATTTCTTGAAATTGACTTCCAAGTTATCCTATCCTTCACCAGGTCTCTGCTGACACCTTTTTCTTTCAGATCCATCCTTATCACTTCCTCCCATGTTTTCTTTGGTCTTCCTCTGCCAGTGGTTCCTGTCACCTTGATTGTTCTGCATCTACTTGTCCAAGCATTCTTGTCCATTCTCTCCACATGACCAAACCAACAAAGTCTCCTATTCTGCATACAGCTGCCAATACTGTCCAGATTCAATCTCCTTCTGAGTTCATTAGAACTGAGCCTGTCCTTTAGACTTACGTTGCACATCCGTCTTATCATTCTCATGTCATTCCGCTCCATGCGGCTGACATCTTCAGCTTTCACTGGCCAAGTTTATATATATATATATATATAAATATATACGAATGTTCTAATGAAATATTTCTTAAAGCATTCAAAACAACACAAGAATCAAAAACATATATATATATATATATATAAATTTATACATACGTTCCAATATACAGGCGAGGTCATCAGCAAGGTCAGTTTTTAGCAAGTAACAGTATCTTGCTGGAATAATAGAATATTGTGAAAACCCTAAAACAACAACAAAATAACTAAATTAACTGAAAAGCGAATGTTAAAAGTGAAACTTAAATCTCTATTTCAAATATATATGCAATGACATTGATTGGGCAGCATCAATATAATCATCTACATTCTATTCTATCCATCCATGTCATTATCTTTTAATCGTCATTTTTCTTTTTTTCCTCTCTAATTTCCCTTTCTTTCTTTCTTTTTTTCTTTCTTTCTCTTTCTCCCATTTTTTTTCATCTTTTGTCTCTCTCGGGCTTTGAGAGAGACATTGGGGCACAAACTTGGTGCCCTTTACATGGATGGTAAATATAAGAATATAAGATAAATAAGAGAAGTTAACAAAAGTTTGTGAGTGTGTAAATATAAAATAAATAAATAAACGTTGTTTTTGGTTCCATGCAGAGCCATTTACACTGACACAAATACTGACACAAATACAGACACACATACACATATACATATCTGCATGCCTATCTAGTGAGCAAATAGTGTGCTTAACGCGATGAAAAGCGCGTATTATGAATTCCATTATGGGGGGTTAAGTAAACATTTGGTTTTAAGTGAAATTAAATGTTAAATGACTTTGAGGTGATTTAATTACATGCGTAATTACACATGCTCTAAAAAATGTCCTGTCAAAATGGTTCTTGCTTGTTGACTGGGTTGACGATCGTTCAACAGACAAGAAACTTGAAATTGTTTGGCGTTTGACTGAACAATATATAAAAATCTATGTGCACGTGTCTAGGTGCATACTTTTAAGCTCGGAATAAATGGGGAGAAGACATTATTTTCCTCTGTCCACTTGGGATCTATTCTTTTGAGATCTAATAACGTTTTGCCTTGCTTATGTTGCATCTTTATAAAGATATTTGGCGTCTCGGCAAGGCTATTTCTCAGCCTAATCAGCCCACTCACCTGAATCTTCATATTTATATTGCTGATACCTATACTATAAAACAGTGTAAACACAAGAAATGAGAAATCGAAGTCTGATAGAAACGTTAAGGTGTTTTTGTGGAATATGTATCTTATTTGGAGAAAAAAGGTGCTTTTTGCTTGTCCGGATTTTCTGTCTCTTCCATTCCGTTTCAAATCAAGGTATTTCCAACTTATTTAGAAGCTTTACCACTGATACACACAGACCTGTTGTCTTTGAAAGTTCTGTTTATACTATTTATACTATTAATCAAAAACAGGGGAAAACCCTCCAAAACTACAAGTAGAACAAAAATTAAAACGAGGAAGCAAATTATTAAACGCTTATTTTGATAACTGACGTGTACGGGTCGTTTATTGATGACATAACCCACAGAAACTATAGCGTCTGGTAACCGCAAGACTTAGCCCACATGGAGAGCACTGAACCGCCTACGAGTGGGACATGGCAGCTGCATGGCATCCAGAAAGTCTTGGGGTTTCAGGACCTCAGACCTCAGCATCTGCGGCCAAATGCAGACTATGCAACACCTATGTAGCTGCCAAACCGCCCCAAACTGCCAACCAGAGGACTTCCACGAACCAACACCAGCTGGTATCTACACCGCCAAACAATGGTCAAACAAACTGTGATTGTCAAGGCCGCGACGAAGAAGATTGATAACATCATGGTGAACTGCAGGGCCATATTACTTTTTACAGCCAGCAGTCAGAAGCCCTAGCTTCTCGGCGTTATAAACTTTATAACTTGTTGCTGACTATGGTGATGTAGTTTCGGGTGTCAATTGTCTTTTTCTTAGTTGCTATCATGCATGGTCTTCTCCTCATTTCGTGTGAACTATATTAACCAGGTTTTGCATATTTGGATCACAATCCACCATGAATATAGTATCGTCTGTAAATCTTGCTTTGTTTAGTTGTACAGCACCACCATTTACTCATTCATCGGTTATATCTCCAATAACTATTTTGCAGCTTAAGGGGCAAAGGTTAGATCATATTTTGTGATAATCCAATTACTTCAGTTGCTGCCACGACGGATTCGTGCTGCTTGGTTGTAAAGTGGTTTCATGTCATCTGAGATCTCATCTACCACTGTATCATCTAGAAGTTCAGGTATAATGCTGTGTTTTTATTTCGTTAAAATTTCGCCAGAACCAGAGATTCTACTTACATTTCTATCATCCCAAAATTTCTAATACAAATTCATTAAAAAAACACAAAACTGGATTTGAAAGGTTAAGCTACCAGTAGCAAATGGATAAAGTGAGATGCCGAATATGACGAGGAATCAGCGCAATGATCTTTCCCTTGTTTTCTAGAATGATTCTGAATAAAAATGGGTCATTAATCTATTATCGTTTACATCAGTTCTTCTTCCCTGAATTATAAACCTTTGGTTTATTTCAACAAAAAGCAATACAGGTTTTTACAAAGGCACTGCAAGAAAATGGTATGAATTACTTTACTGTTCTTGAAATAGCTAAAGCTAGTTCCAGCACCAGCGTACATGCTTAAGTAGTGGCATTAATGTGCTTACCAATGAAAGCCTGCCGAGTGATATATCATTCTTTAAGAAGGGCGGCGTAACTCTGAACAGGGTAAGAGTATATGTTGGCGAGAGTTTACCTGTCCAAAGAAAACTGCCACAAGTGGAAAATTATTACCAACTCTGAATGCCTTTGTGGTCCATTATAGTAGACAATTGTACATACCTTAAACGAATAGCCGCAAGGGACTCAGTGCTTCGGGAAAAAAACAACACCTCAGGAATGTAAACTGCACTGCAGAGTAATTGATTTGACAATTGCACTAATATATTGACGATCCTTTAAACCTGATACAGGCACACAATACGTACAGTACTGGTACAATAAATAAATTAATTAATTAATAGTAATAGATAATAAATAAGATCACTAGCATACCATAGCCATTCTACTAACCTCCATGTATTGTTCCTTTTCCATGGCCGTATTGGTTAAGATTTTTGCAGATATGTTTCAAATCTACAAGATAACAAAAACAATACTCATCTAATACTACAGTTGTACTTGAACACAAATCCACAATTTTCTATTAATTTACAGGAAAAGTACACTGAGTAGTAAAAGTAACCGAAAACTGGGTAACGCATTCCAATAAAACGGGCTATTTTTCGCAGTGAATTTTTTCTTTCTACTTTTAAAAAATCTTTTTATTGGCTGGTTTCTTCCTCTCCCAATTCTATCTACGAAAATGTGTACCAACTCAAAACTATAGCATTTTTAACGGAGAAACATACTGGGCACAGTACTTTCAGGAACGTAGCTGTGACTCGACCGAGAACCTCTCGCATGGTAATCTGAAAAATTTAACACTAGAACATTCGTCGTCGTTTCCTCATCCTTCAGAGTGAAGTTTACGAGCCCTTTTACACCACGATCTAACCTCATCTCTATCCGTTGCCTTTCTGCCTGCCGTTGTTAGATCAGTGTTCAGCCACGATCCTATATTTGACTTCCAGCTTGATCGTGGTCTGCCTCGTTTTCTTTTTGTAGGCTGATGGTGTAGTATGTTGTGGAACAGACCCAAGTTTGGAAGCCTCATTTGGTGTCCAAAAAAGGCGNTACTGGGCACAGTACTTTCAGGAACGTAGCTGTGACTCGACCGAGAACCTCTCGCATGGTAATCTGAAAAATTTAACACTAGAACATTCGTCGTCGTTTCCTCATCCTTCAGAGTGAAGTTTACGAGCCCTTTTACACCACGATCTAACCTCATCTCTATCCGTTGCCTTTCTGCCTGCCGTTGTTAGATCAGTGTTCAGCCACGATCCTATATTTGACTTCCAGCTTGATCGTGGTCTGCCTCGTTTTCTTTTTGTAGGCTGATGGTGTAGTATGTTGTGGAACAGACCCAAGTTTGGATGCCTCATTTGGTGTCCAAAAAAGGCGAGTTTTATTTCTACTATTCTTCCGAAAAGCTCTCTTTTTTCGCCCAGCTATTGAAAAACACTTTCATTTGTGCGCCGCTGTATCCACGGGATTCTTAGAATTCTGCGATATATCCACATTTCAGTTGCATTAATTTTGTTTTCTTTAGAACATTATTGCCTTTCATATAAATGTAGGGCTTATTTTGGATTTTTCTTGCTTTTAGTGTCTGTTCAAATGCACACGTTCAAGTCATTGTAAAACTTTGTAGTTTCAAATGTGAAATCATCCACGATCATTAATCCCCAAAGGGTGTGTTTTTTGGATTTCTTTGGTGCTAAAACAACACTTCAATTCAGATTTAGAATTTCTTTTGTGTTCACGCACGTACCTCGGTAAAAATGATACTTGCATTTCATATGACTGGAATCAATATAAAATACATTCACATGTTAGTCCGCAATCTGGTTCAACTGGAGACAGCTTCACATGCTAATGCATTTCGTAAAATGTTCACGTGATAACGTGACAATCATAACACTATTCCCATAAGTATTCCAGTCAAGATCGTACTTTGAATCAAATGCCTGACTTGTGACTAAATTCGCGTTTGCTCGAATTTTCGTTTTATACAATAGTTCTACATTTGAACTTTCTGAGTTGTCCCCTCCTGCTTACTAAGCATCTTGGTGGTTGGAATTGAGGTTTTACATCTGTTCAGTACTTTGTTTGTTACCCTCCAAAACTCTCGAGAGCCACGTCTTTGCTCAGCAATTCTAGACTTCACAGATTGGGTATAGGACTCTTTAGCATTTCTTATATTACATTTGCAGTGGTTCCGAGCAATTCTAAAGGTAGCTTTGGTTTCAGGGCATCTGTTCCGATGATAGCAATGGAGGTAGTGATTTCGGTGAGCAATGGCACCAGCACACTCGGGGGTATACCATGGCTGGCTGTTTGGTCTCTGTTTCTATTTCTTACAAGGTATAAAACTCTCAATACCAACGATTAACCAACTAGATATATCAGTGGCAATACGGCCCAAGCATTCTTTTGGAAAATTGAACACAAAGGAATTTCAGAGAAAAAAGATCTAAAGCTATCCCAATCAGCCTTCGTGTATCGATACACAATGCGATGGAAAGGGACATCAGAGGACTCTCTGAATTTAGATTTTATCTTAATGGAAACAACTCAGGGATCAGAAACCGCAAAGGAGATAGAGCAGTAGGTGTACAGTGTTCTTGGCAAGTTGTCAGAAAAAGATCAAGAAGGCTTGCAAAATGTCCATCAATATCAGGTACGCGGGTGGGTTTATCTAGAACTTGGGTTAACTCATAAGCAGAGGAAAATTCATGACAAAACCTTCCTTCATAATCAGTCTGGTTGGAATAGACTAGCCATTCGACATTGTGAACATTAAAGTCACCACAGATATGAATGTTAGGAGAAGGATATTCAGACAGGATCTTGTCAATTTTTTCAGAGATCTGTTCAATGACAGTAACTCCATCATCTTGGGGACGATAGAGGGCAAAGATGAAAGAAGTGCTGTGAATAAGAGCTACACGGAAACACATATAAGTTAACTCGGGATCTTCATTTGAAATGTCCCTATCACATGGAAAACCGTCTTTGATGCAGGCACAAATTCCATGGCCATGGCGGTTTTGCAAGTCGTGTTTAGTGGCCATGGTAGAATAACCTGGAATCTTGTCGAAATCATCAACAGAATTTGATGAGCCAATGCTGGTTTCACAAAGAAACAACAAGTCAGGTTCGGCCTCATGTAAATGAATTTCAACCTCAGGAAAGTTAGAACGCAGATCCCTAATGTTGTTAAAGGAGACCTGATAGTAGGGATCCACGTTAGCAGTTGAGGAGCTGGGTTTGCACTTATTCTTTGTTCGAGAAAAACGTATTGTAGAAATATGTGGAGGAGGTCAGTAGATGTATTGTAAGCAGACACAGAGAAATTGGATGAACTATCTTTGAGAACCATTGAAGATACAAGAGCTGTAGCAATTCTCACTACCATGGTATCGAGAGGCCACACTGGAAACTACTGCATGGTCCAAACTCCATTCACAAAATGGCAATACAGCAACCCCGATATTATGCACATGCTGATAGGACAACCTCCTTGGGAGTTACTCCAAGGTTCGGGTCCCTGTACTATGAGGCGGATAACGTCAATCCAGTACGTTTAAGCGACATGGTGTCAAAGAAAGAAACCCCCATAGCATCTCCACATACCACTCACAATAAACAACAACTGACCCTGAAAACAGCAATTCGTCCCCCTTTGTCAGAAACATCACCAATGGAGTATGAGAACTAAAGGACTAAAGGACTAAAGGACAATATAGGAAACGCGAGAGTTACGAGGCTGCTGAAAACTAAACAAAAGGTTCACTTTCTACTCTCCAATAGTTACATCTGTGGTAATTTTACCTTGGTGAAGCAAAGGATGAAAATTACACTTTGTAAAACGGGCTTAATCTTGCCTATTTCAAGATTAAGCTTGGAGATCAAGGTAAGCCATGGCCACCTCACATTGCTTGTAAAACTTGCATTAAGTCTTTAAGGCAATAGACTGCCGGAAAACGAAAAAATCTGCCATTTGGAATTTCTATGGTTTGGAGAGAACAGAGGAATCATTCCGATGACTGCTATTTTTGCCTGGTTAATGTCTCCGGCTTCAATGCAAAGAATAAACACCACCTTGAATACCCAAATTTAGACTCTGTGATGAGGCCCTTACCCATTCCACCGAAATTCCCGTACCTCTTTATACCAAACTTTCATAGCTTTCAGACGATGTTGATTCAAATCTACCTGAGGAGACTCAATATGACTCCGCCGACCTTGATTTTGCACAGCCATCGTCGTCAACATCATTTTCAAGATTTACTCAACACGAGTTAAATGATCTAATTCGTGACTTAACACTTTCAAAGGAATTAACTGAATTGTTGGCGTCAAGATTGAATGAAAAACAACTATTACTCCCAGAAACCAAAATATCTGTCTATCGCTATAGAGAATCCGAATTTTTAATCTTTTTTGCTTTGAGAAACGACTCTGTTCACTGTGTTAACGCAGAAGGCCTTCTGTGCGCTATGGATGTCTCACAGTATGATTCCAGCGATTGGAGACTTTTTATTGACAGTTCAAAACGAAGTTTGAAATGTGTTCTCCTCCACAATGGAAACGAATTTGGTGCTGTACCTACCGGCCATTCAGTGCAATCTTCATGACTGGGTAATTTGCGTGGGCCTTAAAATGGTTAATTTTATCCTTGGCCAACAGGGCGGCCACACAAAGTATCCATGTTTTCTTTGTTTATGGGGCAGTCGAGCTAAGGGTGAGCATTGGATAAGAAAGGAGTGGTCATCGAGGGTAACTTTATGCGTGGGATTGCAAAGCATCATTAATGAAGCGTTGGTCAATAGGAATAAAAAATATTTTTTCCCATTGCATTAGGAAGAAGTTTGTCAAAGCATTGAATAGAGAAAGCAATTGTTTTGACTACATTTGTAAAAGCTTCCCAGGTCTGAGTTATGAAAAAATAAAGTTAAAAAATTATATTTGATGGGCCACAAATTCGAAAGTTGGTGAAGGACAATTACTTTGTTACCACAATCTCAGAAATTGAATTAAGGGCCTAGTTGGCCTTCATAGATGCAGTTAAAAATTTCCTAGGTAACATTAAAAGCCCTAACTACACTTATATTGTTAACCAATTGTTAGAAAGCTTCCAAAGTTTAGGATACAACATGAGCATCAAAATGCACCACTTGCACAGTCACCTGGAGGATTCTCCTGATAATCTTGGTGCCCTAAGCGAAGAACAAGGTGAACGCTTTCATCAAGGTATAAAAGTGATGGAAGAGCGTTAACAAGGCATTCTGAGAAATCCAGAAAGAGAAGTGTGTGTAAAATATTAGTAAATAAAAATAGATTTGGAGAATTAATCGACCAGTTCTCATCTATTAAGCCTATCTTAAGAATACAATTCAATTTCAGTATAATTTTTCATTTTTCCAACTAGATTAGATTTTTGATAAAGTATCAATAACCTTGTAGTTATCCCAAGGTTTTCGTTTCATTTTAATAATTTTTGCAATAAGAAATGGGAAAAAAACTTAGTATTTGATTTGAAAAAATATTTTTTTAAATGATAAAATTATGCTAATGGCACATTTTGATCAAATTGCCAAAATTCGAATCTTCAATTGTTAAAAAATGTAAATCAGTGTGACAGTATTATACCATATAGAATCAGTTATCAAAACCAAAACAGCAAAATCATTATTGGGCTGTGTTATCAATAGCACTAACGTTCGAATGAGGTTTATTTATTTGTTTATTTAATACTTGAGAGCCATAAAAGGTAAAAAATTAATGTGTATAAAAAACTATAAAAAACAGAAACAAGTTAAGGCCAAAGGATATGACTTGACCTTAAACTTAAAACCGTATAAGTCATCAATCATCAATCAATCAATCAATCACGGTCGGGTTGTTTACCCGGACCAAAAGTATAAGTCATATGCTGCAGAAAAACACTCAAAAGCCAGAAGAGTTTCACTTGGAGGGGCCTGGAAAATATGTCCTGGCACTGGGAACGAGAGAGACCAAGCACCGGGACTGATTTAGTGATAACTGTGATGAAGTGAATGGTCCCTCTAATGAAAAGAGAAGAGCCCACAAAAAACTTNAGTTCTCATCTATTAAGCCTATCTTAAGAATACAATTCAATTTCAGTATAATTTTTCATTTTTCCAACTAGATTAGATTTTTGATAAAGTATCAATAACCTTGTAGTTATCCCAAGGTTTTCGTTTCATTTTAATAATTTTTGCAATAAGAAATGGGAAAAAAACTTAGTATTTGATTTGAAAAAATATTTTTTTAAATGATAAAATTATGCTAATGGCACATTTTGATCAAATTGCCAAAATTCGAATCTTCAATTGTTAAAAAATGTAATGTGATAGAGAAAAATGGATTGCATTTTTTAAATCAGTGTGCCAGTATTATACCATATAGAATCAGTTATCAAAACCAAAACAGCAAAATCATTATTGGGCTGTGTTATCAATAGCACTAACGTTCGAATGAGGTTTATTTATTTGTTTATTTAATACTTGAGAGCCATAAAAGGTAAAAAATTAATGTGTATAAAAAACTATAAAAAACAGAAACAAGTTAAGGCCAAAGGATATGACTTGACCTTAAACTTAAAAGCGTATAAGTCATATGCTGCAGAAAAACACTCAAAAGCCAGAGAGTTTCACTTGGAGGGGCCTGGAAAATATGTCCTGGCACTGGGAACGAGAGAGACCAAGCACCGGGACTGATTTAGTGATAACTGTGATGAAGTGAATGGTCCCTCTAATGAAAAGAGAAGAGCCCACAAAAAACTTGTGTTCAGCGGTGGTTGCGCCAAATTAAGAAGAAGTGGTGGTCAGATCTGTCTGAACAAATGCAGTTGCCTTTCAACAGGAAAGACCTGAAAATGTTCTATGACTTATGGCACCAGGCTTTTGGTCCAAGACCTTCCTTGATCACACCACCTTTGGCAAAGGATGGGACCACCTTACTGAAGACCCCTGATAAAATAATGGGGGGACGCTGGGTTAAGCATTTCCAGTATCTGTTATACAACCCTTCTGTTGTGGATTATAGCGCTCTGGGTAGTGTTCCGCTGCGAGATTTTCACCCCAAGCTAGTTATTGAGCCATCTCTCACAGAGGTTATTGGAAGCATTAAACAGATTTAAAAAAGCAAAGGAACAGGCATGATGGGATTGATGGCATTCCAGTTGAATTGCTAGTTCAAATAAGTTTTTTAACTAACGAGACAAACTGAATGTTGCCATGTGAACCATAAACCTTGATGAACTATACAAATACAAAGATCAGAATAATGTAAATATATATATATATATATATATATATATATATATATATATATATATATCGGTGTAACATGAAAAACTTAAGTTAAAGATGAATTTACAAGATAAAAGTTTGTTCTGATCTAATAAAGATAGGATTATCAGCTAACGAAATACAGTTGAAGAATTTAAATATAAATAAATATATACATAAATTGCTGTGATAAATATTTGTTAGTTTTTTATGAGAAATAACTTACTGTGCGTGCATTGATAGCATTTACCACAATAAAAATGGTTCTCACAGCAAACTCTACGTCCGACTTGAAACTCTGCTGGGCAGTCGGGTCCTGTTTTCACAATCTTTAATAAAAATAAGCAACAAAATGAAAACAAAATACGTCTGGAAAAAATGCCAAGCCAAGAGAAGGCAAGAAGAAAACACCAGCTTAGTAGACATTATACAACTTTAATACGTACCACAGCAGCTGCTACATGTGAATTGATATACAACGTTTGAAAAAAAGAGCTTTGTGAATTTTGGACGGGCCATACACGCTGGAACGCTCTCCAGCTTCTGTATAAAGGGCTTTTTTACATTTGATAGTAAAAGCTTCAAAAGCACAACTGTTACCTACAGAAAATAAAGGTATGTATACTGGGGTACAAAATATAACTCTCATTTTACGGGGCAGAAAGCGCTTATTGACAATTTCATCTGGTGTTATTCCGCGCTGTGAGGATGATTTACATAGATAGTACCTTTATTTCCAATTTTTTTGAACCATCTGCAATAAACAAGCTGTCAGGCATATCGTCAATTTAAAAGTATGTTATGTATCCTAACAAAACAGTAAACCATACGATTATTGATAACTAAAAGCAAAAGAGAATATGTGCTTTTCATGACCAACATTTGTTACTTACTTCCCCAACACATTCATGCCCAGGTATAAAGGGTAAACTTGCAATCTTCTTCGCTTCTACAAGGGAAAGTAAAGGAGGTGACAACTTCTGGATTTCATACGCAATCATCTAGTTTCAAAATTACGGGAAAAGAAACTTCGTTTAAATACGCCCAGACTATCTTGTTTAACCAAACCATGGAGACAATCTGGATCTACGTTTATTTACCCTCCACACGATTGGCATATAGTCAAGACGGTGTCTCTCCGGCTTGAAATTCCTTGCCGAACTCTTCCATTTGAGGTGACTGGTGATGATGGTTATTTCAGCATAAGCTATTTCTGTTCAAATAAAGATGGTTCACTCAAATTGCAGTTTGTCTATGTAAATAATTTTGGGAATGTTTGCTGCTGTGATCAGTTGCTTCACAATAGTTACAGCAGCAACAACCATGTGGCATGTGATTTGGTGTTTTGATGATTCATGCATAAAAAAGCTTTGACAAACCATTAAAAAATGGTAACCAATGACACAGTGTCAATCGTTGTGACTCAAAAGGTGTACAAGTTATAATAATTTAAATGACCAATGGCAAAACTGCAATAAAAAATGCTGAGTTTGTTTGACCACATATTTTAACGTCATTTCCCCCCAGTAATTGAGGCTCAGATGGTGCCCTTGCGAGGGACTTTGTTTTGGCAGTGAGAAAATTCTTGGCCGGATGCCCTTCCTGATGCCAACCAATAGCTTTTTCTTTAGTAAAGTTCCAATTCTGTTCGCCTGCTCTGGGAATTGAACCAGGAACCTCTTGGTTACAATGCAACTGTACTAATCATTAAATCACGGGTCCTATTGGCAGGGAAACGAACCCTGGTCTCCTGCATGGCAGGCGAGAATTCTACCACTGAACCACCAATGCTTAGGACTCCCCACTCCAAGCCTGATAGCTGACAATACATGGAAAGTTATCCTAGTATTAGTTTGACCACATAAAATAATTGTCTTAAAAAGATCTTTAGTTCTGTTCCAAAAGTAAATATATTAAAGTGGTCTTGTGTTTTATGTGCTCTTAAATCATCCTAAATGTAGTCAGTTACACCATCAATGGCACGATGATGACTGTCCGATTCAATGCCAAACCAGTAAACATGACCATAGTGCAGATCTATGCCCCAATCAAGTTACAGGTCAAAGGCCAAACAAGAACTTACTAACAAGCGAAATCCACCACTTTCACCAGTCTTTTTCCATTTTCAAAGGTCATTGATGTCCAGACTAAAACTTCACTACTGTCTCACTGGAATCAGCACCAACACTAAAGGAATTCTTGCATATTTCATCTTATGCATCTTGTTCAATCTGTGGATTCATAAAATGTGTTCAGTACTAGTTGGTCATCTTAATGACAATAGAAACTCTGTGTGCTGTAAATGTTCTGGGGAGGATATCATAACTGCTGCTATTCCATCTACTGAAGCAGTTAACATCAGGAACGACAGATTTTAAGTAGAATTTACCTTCAAATATCTTAGTGACACAATTGGTCAGTTTAGTGATTGCTCTGATGTAGTCTCAACGTGAATTGTTTCCTCATGGAAATATTTCCACCAATTGCTACTTATACTAACCAACCATGAAATATGATCAAAGCTCTGAGGTAATGTCTTCAAAATATGTGTGAGAAAAATTCTGCTCTGGAGCTGTGACACCTGGCCAGTTGTGGTTGAAGATGTGCTTAGTTGTTATAGCCAATAATGATATGATTCAATGTATATGTGGTGTGTTCTTAAAAGATCAAATTTTAATTTCAGATCTACTCTTTCACCAAAGATGTCTTGTGCTGTAATCAATTGTGGTTCCACGGTAACTCGCTTCAATTAAATGATGTAAAACCTAAAAAGGGTTACCTTACACACTGTTGATAGCAGACAGCATAAAGCTCAACCTCTCAAAAGATAATGAAATGTGATCAGTAAGGATATGAAGTTGCTTAAGTAAAGATGATGCTAACAATAAAGCAAAAGGTAGAAGGGCTTCAAAGCCAAAAAAAAGAAAAGTTTCTGTTCCTTTCTTTTTGTTGTACCATTAACTTGGTTTCTTTCTTCAAATATTTAATGAAAAATATTCCATTATGCATCCTGTAGTGATAATCAAATTAAAAACATTATCTAGATTATTTATTATTCTATGTTTGGGATGCCTGTGGTGCGCCCACAAACACTTGTATCAACGGACTCTTATATGGAGCCGCCATGTTTTGTTGAATTGTAATCAGCGTGTAGTTTTCGCTGATTAAAGCCTTATAAACGAGGTAAATGTTTAATGTTCTTCGCAACAATTTAATCAATTTAACCAGCGAAGACAAATGGATAAGGTTCTGAGGCCTGAGTGATGCAGTGCTGATCCAAGCTCGTCTGGAGCTTCCAAATCGTGGATTCACTGACGCAGAACCTTCAAAAACTTTTCCGCCGTACTAACAGAAGATAGTCTTGATAAATTTGCAGTCCTGACAAACTTCATCTCACCTACCGTAATCGAGTATGTAGAAGAATGTGACGATTACGACTCCGCCATCGAAACTCTACGAAATATTTATGTGAAACCGACGAAATCTACACCTGACACCTTCTCGCTACTAGACGACAACAGGCTGGTGAAACCCTAGACAAATATTTTCAAGGTCTTAAAACTCTTAGCAAAGACTGTAACTTTCAATCAGTTACGACTACCAAATATTGCGAGGAACATGTAGGGGATGCTTTTATTTCTCGTCTACATTCTAACCAAATTCGTCGAGATACAATTTGCAATAAATGCTAAAAACGAGGACAAGTTCCTAAAGTATGTCGGGACAAGGCCTCTAAGCCCAACAAAGTTTCAGCTGCACTCTGGTCACCTACTCTTGCCACGATAGGAAGTCCTCCAGCTATCAAAAGGTCCGCAACTGTAGTTGTCAACAATGACAAACACTGTTTGATAGCGGTAGCAGTGAGAGCTATATACATCCCAGCCTGGTTTATGTTGCTGGCATCTACTGTGGGGGTATCGACACTATCGACACCATTCCCAATCTACTGTGGAGTCCCACAAGGCTCCATTTTGGGCCCCTGATATTTCTCCTTTATTTCAATGAACTTCCATCGATACTAAAATACTGTAAAGTGATAATGTACGCAGATGACACTGTCCTTTACTACAATCACAAGGACCCAAAAGAAATCGAGAAAGCATTAAAACAAGAACTGTGTGTTATGTCAAAATGGTTACAAGATAATGAGGTTATCATAAACATAAAAAAGGGGAAAACAGAAGTTATGATGTTTGGAACTAAGAAGTGGTTGAATCAACAAGAACACAAAATGTACATTCAATACCAAGGACAATCAGTAAATATATCATCCAGCTACAAATACGTAGGTGTTNATCTACTGTGGAGTCCCACAAGGCTCCATTTTGGGCCCCTGATAGTTCTCCTTTATTTCAATGAACTTCCATCGATACTAAAATACTGTAAAGTGATAATGTACGCAGATGACACTGTCCTTTACTACAATCACAAGGACCCAAAAGAAATCGAGAAAGCATTAAAACAAGAACTGTGTGTTATGTCAAAATGGTTACAAGATAATGAGGTTATCATAAACATAAAAAAGGGGAAAACAGAAGTTATGATGTTTGGAACTAAGAAGTGGTTGAATCAACAAGAACACAAAATGTACATTCAATACCAAGGACAATCAGCAAATATATCATCCAGCTACAAACCCTTCACTGACCATGCAAGAACACTTTGATTCAATTTGCAAAAATGCATCTACACGTATATGTCTACTGAAAAGAATAAGACCTTTTATAACGGACATAGCCACCCTGAGAATCTACCAAGCCCTTATTGTTCCGATGATTACATATTGTTCGTTGACCAACTTCTACCACCAACCATCTCGAAAAAATTCAATAATGGTACTTGAATCTCGTATTCGTAAACTGACAAATGAAGAAGTTTCATCCATCAACAACATTTTTAAAAGAAAAATTTGTCTTACAGTATTCAAATGCATTAACGGACTTTTTCCAAACTTCAAAGATTATTTTGAACTCGTAAATCATGACAATGGAACCAGAAACAATAATAAACTTTTGAGAGTGCACAAAGTGAAACTAGAAAGTACTAAAAAGTCTTTCTATTACAATGGGGTAGTAGTTTATAATGACTTACCATTAGATATCAGAACAGAATCTAACTATTGTTCTTTCTGTAAAAAAGTGGACCTATTTCTGAATTTGTAAATGTGTCTAAGAAGAAGTTTTACACCCAATTGCCTAGTGTTTTAAATGTCACACCTGTTCAGATGTTCATAAATTAATTGCCTTTCTTCATTATTTTAATTGTATTTTACTTATTGTTTTATTTTTATGTACAGGACTTATAAGAAAAACAGTTATGTAAACTAATATAATGCACCCGTTGAAATATTATCAAACAATAATAATAAAAATAATCTCTGCTAAGCCTGTAGCCAGTAGGGTATCCATTGCAACATCATCGTTAAGCACAAAGACCGAGGGCTCTTGCACTGTAACTATTAACTACCAAGGGTAAACTTATAAGGATGCACATCTCTCAGTTTTGCCAGGATTATGCTCCGATCTGATTTTATGACTTCGAGTCCCAACATGATAGTGTCACCTTCAAATATGGTGGAGCAAAACTGCCACTGTCCATATGCAGTCTCACTACTCTGAACATTGAACCATCATTACCATTTTCAAACCTCACCACTGAATGCCACCCTATTGCAACAAAGTCTAGATGATACAGTAAGGAAGACCTGACTTTCATAGCCAGTGAGGTGATTTGTTGAAGATAATCATCTTAAAGCTGTGTTTCCATAAATTGACAACATAACTGTTGGTGGAAAGGATGAAAGGATGAACATGACGCCAACTTAAAGCTATTTCAGGAAGCTGCTCAAAAGGCAAGTCTTAAGTTCAATGAAAGCAAAAGTGCCTTCTCTTCCTGGTGATTGCCATTACTGGGGTATGTCATTTTAGATGGCTGTATTAGTCCAGACCCTGTGAGATTAAAGTCTCTACTGGAACTCCCACTGCCATAAAACTCAAAGTCTCTTAATAGATGCCTGGGGCTTTTCTCTTACTATTCTCAATGGGTTCCCAACTTCTCTGACACAATTAAGCTGTAAAACCTAAAACAGCTGCAAATAATTTCCATTATCATCAGAAGCAAAGCAAGCATTTGAAGATTAAAAGAGAATAATTGCCCAAGCTGCTGTATATGCAATCGGTGAGAGTATTCCATTTGAAATAGAAACGGATGCTTCAGATGTAGCAATAGTTGCTACCCTTCATCAGAAGGGTAGACCAGTAGCCTTTTTTCATGCACTCTCCAAGGTAGCGAGCTGAAGAACTGTGGGAAAGTTGGCCCGAGCAATAGTTGAATCTGTCAGACACTGGAGACACTTCTTTACTGGCTCTCACTTCACTCTGAAAACTGACCAAAAATCGGTTTCTTACATGTTCAACCAACGTCATAAAGGGAAGATTAAGAATGACAAAATCATGGAATGGAGGATTGAGCTGAGTTGTTATAGCTTTGACAGAGTATATCGACCTGGCAGAGATAACATTGCACCTGATGCCTTCTCATATGCCACGTGTGCTTCTAGCACCAATGATTCCCTATATAAGCTACATGACTCACACTGTCATCCTGGCATTATATGATCCTGCCATTTCATCTGAGCAAAGAATCTTCCTTACTCACTAAAATTTGTTAAGAGGACTGTTAACTTGTGCCCAGTCTGCTGTAAATGTAAACCAGTATTCCACAAACCCGACACATCCCATCTTATAAAGGCTACTCAGTCATTTGAAAGAATTAACATTGACTTCAAAGAACCACTTCCTACCAACAACAAGAACAAACACTTCTTGAATGTTGTTAATGAGTATTCATGATTTCTGTTTGTTTTCCCATGTCCAGATGTGTCCACTCTGACAGTTATTAAGTGTCTTACTTTGTTGTTTTCTCTATTTGGTATGTCCTCATAACTTGCTTAGTTTTTACTTTACAAATGTTGTTAGTCTCTACAATGAAATTGTACGAGATGTATGAGTTGCTTGTACTCTACAATTTCAAAAGCTCAAGCAAAGCCCACCTTAACTATAATATATAGGTCCACAGTGGAAGGTATGGAATGTCTTTTAGGTAGCCAGCTTGGATTTTAGACAGTAATACCATTTGTCTACACAACATGCCAGATTAAAACATTGTAAGTTTTTACTCTTATGCAGTCAGAAAGACTAATGGTAGCTCAGACCATTTGCTAAGGAGATGGTCCCAGTATGGGAATCTGCACAGAGGGTCAAATGGGACTTGGGTTACTTTATTCCAATACTTTGTTTTTCAACAAAGAATCACATGCTCAAGCTCCTCTACATATGCCACTCCACAATTAAGAATGGCCTTGCTAAGTATTAAATGTTATTCAACTTTACTTGATTCTTTGACCCCACCCCAACCAAAAGCCTGCCAAAAACCCTGGAGATGCCCCTGTGCCCAAGGTGATAATTAACTGATGGCAGTACAAGTTTCTTTTTCACCTATAACATTATGACCATAAATATTTGTGTTTCATTGGATGACAGTTTATGTAAATGTTGAACTAATTACATTTGACTGAATTATACTTACTATCACACCAATTATACAGTGAAATATCAGAGCCACAAATGGAAACCTTCAGGACCTTGATAAGGACATCATCACCTTCTGGGATTGGCACATCCACATCAGTTAGGTGATATGATTTGACTGGGGTTTCCTTGATCAATGCTTTCATCTGCATAAGAAACAATGCATCAAGTTATAACAAGGTCTTTAAAAACTAAACAGTTAAACTATCTGAATTGTGAGAGTATTGACTTTCATTTGTGACAATACAGCTCACATAATCAAAGACTAATATTGATGGTCAGTCACTAACTGAATGTAAAACAAACAGTCATAAAAAATTACACAAATACACAAGCAATTACCATGAGGAGCCGTGGCTTATTGGTTAGTGCAACTGCACAGTAACCAAGAGTTCTGGGTTCGATTCCTCAAGCTGTAAAGGAGAATTTGGAACTTTACAAAGAAAAAAAAGCCATTGGCTGGGGTCAGGTAGGGCATCTGGCCAAGAAATTCCTAATTTCCAAATCAAAGTCCCTCTGAAGGGCACCGTCTGAGCCCCAATTGCTGGGGGAAAATGATGTTAAAACTAAAAAAAACACAAAGTACATCATTGAAGTAAAAATTTGAGAAAAAGCTGCCAAATAAGCCAGCAACTTGGTATACTTAATTTACCTGAATAAGCACTCTGAGTAATACAGTGCTTATTCAGCTTGCTTACGGTATATTTGTGGTATGAGATGGTATAACCACATAACAAACCAGGATATTCAGAGGCATACCAGAACACACCTAATGTCTTGTTTATTAAAAAAATGTAGACACCAATGGTTAGGGCATCTTCTGTGTATGGATCAGATGTGAATTCTTCAACTTTGCTGGAGCTGGAAGCCCTCTCGGCAAGTGATGAAGAGGCTGGCCAAGGAAAACATGGATTACAAAGATGGACATGTGCCATGATGTGTTCGTGTTTAGTTTACATCACATATTTTAATCACATTTTATCTTATCATTATAGATTCACATGACAGAAATTTAAATATATATATATATATATATATATACATAT
Source organism: Morbakka virulenta (assembly GCA_003991215.1). Taxonomy (NCBI): domain Eukaryota; kingdom Metazoa; phylum Cnidaria; class Cubozoa; order Carybdeida; family Carukiidae; genus Morbakka; species Morbakka virulenta. The sequence goes on along the minus strand of RDPX01000468.1, from coordinate 349,463 downwards.
ATATATTATCTCAATCCACATTTACAACTGGGTAAGTTAAGTTCTGGCATGGTGACAGTTGCAAGAATCCCACACTGAATATAAATCTGATGAAAGAGGGTACAGTGTGAAGACAAATTGAAGGTACTTCACATCAATATTATTGATTTTATTGACAATATTTTATTTTGCCTCTGATCATGGCTGAATCATTTAAACCACCCAAGCAATGGCAGCTTACCAAAAATGAAACTATTACAAGCTTTGCTAATTGGAAATCTAATATTTTATACCATCTATCATCAAATAATGACTTTGGTCGATTCCTCGAATCCCAATGGTCAAAGAAGTCTGCAGCAAATTGTGGATTAGCTGCTGTTGGTGAAAAGACAGCTCTACAATGTAGTATTATTCTTGAACAAATGCTGGCATTAATCACTCAATTTGTACCTTCTCTTTTAAGAAATGACATAATCAAAAAGAGCACCAGCTTGAACTGGATTTGGCAATGGATCCGGAAACATTATTCTTCTCCCAGTCAGAGGTGAACTTTCAGAAACTGTCAAATATCAAATGGGAGACAGATGAAACATTTTCCCAATGCATTATGTCTCATTTCATGGACAATTTGACAGTCGGTTTAGGTCTCATACAAGACAGTGAAGTTCCCACTTCTGATGAGGAAATGTCTCCAGCCTTGGAATATCTCACAGTGTATATGTGGCTGAACTTGATTGATGAATGTCTTCCTGTTCATGTGGCCAGAGTATACACCCATGATTTGTAAACTAAAACCTTGAAAGAAATCCAACCACAACTTGCCGAAGCAATGGACTGTCTACTAACTGAATTATTCGTACAAAAGGAAATCACAATAAACTATTCCAATTCTCAGTGTCCATCTCCACAACACCAATCATCTTCTTGTGATAGGCACACCCCAACACCAAAATTGCACTCATCATCACCATCAAAATCTTGTATTCTGTGTAAAACGGCTTGATGAAACCATCAAGGCCAGAACATTGCCAGGTGTTGGTTTCCATCAACATTTGACAAAATTTGACTTACTGTGCATGTTAACAATATACCTTCTGACCCTGATGCTGCATCAGATGAATCTTCTTCATACCAAATTTCCCAAGATAGTGAAACCAAAAAGTCCAATGTGATCTATCCTTGTATTTTAATGCATTCTATCAACACTATCCTACTCATATTGTAGTTGATACTGGTGGCACATCATCTCTTGAGGATTTCTCCACCATGCAAGTATCCCCATCCAGCCAACAAAACATTCAGCCTGGTCTGTCAACAAAACTCTATTGAAAATCTATGGAGAAGTCAAGTTACAATTGAAGTTTGGGTCAATCATTCTGCCAATAACTGCTTTAGTTCTTGACACTGTGGATTGTGACATACTAGCAGATATCCCATTCTGTTATGACAATGACATTCATGTTCATCTGCATTGTCATACAATTACTTTAGGAAATACAAAAGTACCATATGGAACCAAACCATCCGATGTGTACTGTGCTGAATCTTTTATTCTGCAAAGTGTCTCTTCCCACACCTTTCTGCCTGGTGAATGTTTAGAATTTTCTAGTGATACATTGAAAGATTATGAAGGTGAAAGAGACATTGAGCCTCATCGACCATCCCCACTTGGTGGATCCTGGCCAGAACCTCTACCATATGAGTTTCAGATAATCCAGTGACATTATCTAAATTGACATTATGCAAGTTTTAAAAAGATCCAGATGGAATGATGCACAGTCAAGGCAATAATGTTAATGAGTTCATGTCAAAATGTTTTATTTCAGCAAATTATAATTGTGCTCTGTGATCAAATATTACAATGCATAAACAAACATTTGAAGAGTAACACATCAAATGAATGAGCAGAAAATCTACTTTTTACCAATGACCAGGTTGTATAAAAATACATGAGTAACTAAACAAATACCTGTGTATACCATAGCCCAGGTTTTGTTATGTGCAAAAATTGCCCACCACAACTTAATACAAGAAAGCTGAAGAAAAAGCTATCAAGTAAAAATAACCTGATCAGAAGGCTTACATATTCTTGTTGGAGAGCAGACCCAATGACCATCAAAATTTCTGTCTTTGTTTTATGGTATATAATTTCCAAGTACTGTGATGTAGTCAGGGCTCAATCTTGCCATGCTACTAGGCTGGATGTGGTGCCGAATCATGCCTGTTGCACTATACAGGTAAGCTAAAGCCAATTCATCTCATCACTTTATTGCCCACCTGTCACAGCTACTTCCTTTATCTAGCAAAAACCATTAGTAATATTTCAAATGAGTGAAATAGACAGTTAGCAGTCAATACCCATGTATGGTAATCAAGAGAAGCAACAAAGACTAAAATCTAACAAGCTTTGCAATGGTCCATGACTTACACAAATTTAAACTACCACAGTAGTTGGATGGTGACCAAATTTCTCCACACATCTCTTTTCTCTCCATTTGAGACATTTTTAGATGGTATGCCCTTCTGCTGGAAAGAATGGGCAACCTCAAGACTGAGCAATGTGTCAAATTGTCAAAGTGCAATGGAAAAATAACAACCTGCATCATTGTGACTTGCCAGCCTCTTGGAGAACCTGAATAAACCATGAGCCATATATTTTGTGGTTGTGAAGTGGACCCAGGCAAACAATTCTGCCCTCCAAAGGAACAGTTGATGGAGTAAGAAGATATGATAATGATGTACCACATCAGACCATTTTCAAATCTTGTACCAACTGTGTACTAAATTGACTTTCTAGGCCTTTCTTTTTTTTAAACATTTGTAAACATTTTTCATTTTATGTTTGTGGCAAATAAAAACTTACTTTCTTACTTACTTACTGTGGAAGAACTGTTCACTTATTTTTCTGCCCAGTTTTACAGACCATTCAGGGTATAGATCTCATTGCATATATTCTCTGAAATTTAAGAGGGCTGATAAGCATGCAAAAATTTTTGTACCCTCAATATGCTGGAGCTTCAATTTTTCACATCATTTGTAAATCTTTGATATTGCTTCAAAAACTACCCTTTGTCCCAATTTCTTGATCTGTACTAACATATCCATTTTTCAAGACTTGATGAGTATAATTAAATTTGAACCCTGAAACCTCCTTGCTTTTTAGAGGTCAACTAGATATTACTTCATTATTGATGGATGGGCAATCTCAGGCTTTTTCCATCCTCCAAATCTAAAGATGTATTTATACCTGTCAATAAATGCCTGGGGAGGTAATATTGGAATAGTAATGGCACCAATAAATTAAACATGTCAAATCAAAATATCAAATTATTAAAAAAGTAAAAATATATGTAAGAGACAAAAGCTGCCTAGCTAAACATCAGAGGTGGTCACTGATGTTGCCCATCCCCAGACTGAATGGAGGATACCAATAAACATACGTAAAAGTCAGGATAAATCTCCAGATTTTCTTTCTGCTTGACTGAAAAATCTAAAACAAAGGGAGTTCAATGATAAATGGAACTTGCTTGCAAAGAATTTAATCATCAGAAAAAACAAATCTGTTTGAGCTAAGGCATTTTCAATGTATGGAGTTTTTGTGGACTTACATTAGATTAAGAAAATCGAATTTCTCGTCTGGTGTTATATATGAGGAGCATGGCAATCGTTCTCCCAAATTCATTTTTCCTTTCCTTCATTTCCGCTCCGCATGTCGCTCCTTCCAGCTTGCCTGATCTACAAAATTCACCATCTATAATTTTTTGTGGGTGGTATTTAAATGCTTTTCTGGGTGACCTGGCCCCTTCTGCTTGAAATTCTGAATATTTCTCTTCGTGATTGTTACTAGTCTTAACAATGATCAACGGTGGGATCAGAAAACAAAAAAAAATCACGTATTTAAAAGGCGCAAAACAAAAACAAATCACGTACCTCCAAAATCTGATCAGTTTTAAGTTTTTCCCGGAGAGGGGGGAGGGGGGCCTCTGAGTGAATGGACAAGGTTTCCTAAGGAATAAATCTTTCTTTGGGGGCAGGGGGTTCCAGAAGCCTTGGGAATCGCCATACCCCGCCCCGATAACTGATCTTTCGTTATGATCATATGAAATACCTTACTTATCGAAATAAGAATGACTCCAACCTCTCTTGATTCCACAAAACAGAATTCCTCTTATTAATGTGAATCGTGTTAAAACGTGCACCAATTTTTAACATGATGGCAAAAATGGATTTTCTTTTAAGACAGAACATCGCTAAACTAAAACTGAGATCTGAAGGCAAGACTCGAATTTGGAAATGATAATGCCATCATTACCATAATTAGCATCATTACCATAATTAGCATCATTACCATAATTAGCATCATTATGTTACCATTATTTGGACCGGCATCAACAGTCTAAAGAGAATAGCACTTGGATGTAAATATAAATGAAATTTACTCACCTTTGACATCATTGGCCTCGTTTTTACTTTCTCTAGTACAATGTACTACAATTATTTTTTAAAATCTCCTGTTTATTCAGTAAATAAAAATGTAGTCAATGTTCTCTCGACGTTTACTTCAGCTCAAGTTGTCTTTATTGCAGAAAAAATGAGAACACGAAAATAAGTTGGTCACATGATCAAAGGGAGGGATGACGTCACTTTAGATACCACATTGTGAAGAATTTTTTTTTTTTTAATTGTGAAACCAATTTATTTCGTACATCGATGTACAGACAGAAGTAATAATAGTAAGTAAAAAAAAAGAATATAAAAACTATTCCTACACTTTCTCTCGGCGGTAGGAGATAATTATGGACGTTAAAAAATATAGATAATAATAATAATAATAATAATAATAATAATAATAAAAATGTCATCGTTCATTTCGCTTCAATTACTGAGGGAATGCCTCAGCAGCAATGAGGTGCATATCATCATTCTCCGCGAAGATCTTTTTCGCAGATCTTGAACTACGTAAACATAATAATTGACTGCGTAATAGGCTTAAGCTGAGTCTGGTGCGCAGCCAGTTTTTCACAACATTTGTGTCATCCTCTCGTTTTTCAGCAATCATTTCTGCAAGGCGATTGTAAAATGTTAAACATTCTTTTGACATACCCCCGAAACATGTGAAAACAAGTCGCGTGAAACTGCCGTGGTCGATGGAATTGACTCGTCTGTTGTAAGATCTCTTTTTAACGTTTTCATTGGAACGATGTGATGCTTGTAAGGTTTGTGTAAGGTATGTTTTAGCTGTCGGGTTAAATACCTTTACGTCCAAGTACGCTACTTGTCCCTTGACCCAAAATCCACTTGCAGCTACGTCGACTCTTGCTTCATCACTGTTAATGGCAGAAGGTGGTAACTCCTCTCCTGTAATCTGTTGAAGGACAGATTCTGCGACTACGTCTTTGCAGCATTCGGATAGTGCATCTGCGGTGACGTCTCTAATTTCGTTGTGGGCGATAAAACCTCCTTTTGGACACGAGAGGGCGTGATCTGATTTAAATTTTTGGCTGCAGACACAGTATTGTGGTAGCTTCTTTAACGGGATATTATATCTGATATCTGATATATATAAACCGTCCCAGAATGATTGCTTATCAAGCAAGAATCCATACTGCTTGGTTGGCAGAGTGGTTAGCTAATTAGAGGCTCCCTTTTCCATACTTGCTTCTAGACATCTTTCATTGATGGGATCAGAAATATTTTGCTTGAAATGTTTAAGTTTTTCTTCATTTCGTTTAAGTTTTTCGCTGTTGAGCTTCCGTACTGTAGATGCTTGAGCTAATTCAACATTATCGTCGAATATTTTGACTTGGCGTTTCACTTTTTCGATCATCGTTGTAGTGGCCTCTCTGGAGTTACGGTATTCAATGAGTGATCTTTCAATTGAATTATGCATGGCTAAGGCACCTTGCTTCACAGGTAAGGAAAATAAACTTCTCTCCTCATCATTACAAATATAACCATTCAAAAGAGCAGGGAGAAACAAGTTTCTAATTGTTTCTTCAAGAGGTTTTAGCTCATTTTCAATATTCGGAATCGTTCTCATCACGTACGTGCATTTGTGTTGAAAACCAAAAACATATGCAGTGTAGGCACAATGTGGATAGGATTTAGCAATGTCCGAAAGTTTTCTTAGCTCTTTCTTCCATGTCATAACTAAATCTGAAACATACTTCCTTCGATTTTGATCGCTCCCTAAAATTGCACCTAAATGCCGATTTCCGTCGATGGTAATGTTGACTCCCGTACCTTGGAATTCACGTGTGGCTTCCTCTAGATAATATTCTTTCACTATTAGCCAACTCTTACTGGGTTTTGGATAATAACCAATATTTGGTCCGTGTTGCGTTATTTCCTCGAACCATGAACGAAGACTCTTAACTGTTCCGACACCGGTGAAATCATCTGCAAATGCAATCTTTTGTGGTTGCATTGATTTAGATTTAAGATTGAGTAGGGGTGTAACCCCAATAGCGTACATGGCCATTGAAACAGGGTCGCTCTGTGTTGTGCCTTCATTCGAACTTATTTCTTTTCCGCCGTCTACGAATAATCGAGCAGGTATCTGATAGCAATTGAAGATATACGTTGAAAACTCGGGGCATAAAATCTTCATGTTGTGAAGGGTAACGGCCCTGTTGATCGAATTAAAAGCATTTGATGGGTCGATTTGCAATACGCCTTGAGTATCATCATCATCAAACATATCGACGGCCGCATGAACCGCAATTTCACATCCCGATTTAATTCCCGCACATAGTTGAAGATTTTCAGCCGCTTGCATGATGTCTTTTCTAACGCAAGCAACTACAGCTTTGCCAATGATACGTCGCACATCTCCAATTCCTATCGGACCTAATCCTGGACATTTGTCCAGTGGTATGAGCCTGCACGCGATATATGCTTCCAAACTTTGTGGATCTGATACGCTTTCTGAGCATAACAAACGAGCGAATTTTGCAAGAGATCTTCGAAGATCAATGGATGCCGCTCCAAAAATTTTACTTCCAATTACACGGCGCCATTCATCAGCATCCCACCCTGATTTTCCTGAAGAACCTTTTGATTTTACTGCAGCCTTTAGTATAGCACATTCATCTATGCTTTCAAAAATCACTGGATTGATATATTGATAAGGTCCGTCAAGTAGTANGTCTCAGCGAGGCGACTTTGAATGACAAGACACTCTCCAACCAGCTCCGTGATTTTTCTGTCTTGCCAGAGTTGTAATCTTCTCTCAAGAACTTTTCTGTTGTTAGATGCCGAACTTTTCGAGTTTACTCGTTGTAATAAATGACTCGAAAGGACCATAAACATTTTCAAAGCTATATCATTCTCAGGTGACTTGTTATTCCAGAGATCGATTGTAATTGTGAGCTCCTGAACAAAACGCTTACCAACATGTCCCTTCGGTAGCTGAAAAATGTTGTTTCTCCATGTCAACATTTTGTTGTAGGCGTCGTGTATAGCATGTCTAAAGTCATTTCCGTTCCCGTTTTTGCTAGTGTCATTTCTATCATTATGGTCATCTTCCGCAGGTTTGTACGACTTTCAAGTTCTCTTAGGGTTCTTCAAGCCAGTCAGACTTTTGCATGTTCGCTGACAAGCTTCGCAAGTGTAGGTTGTCGTCGAAGCAGATTCATTGTTTGACGTTAGCTGCTGTGATGAAGCTGTGGTGTTGTTTGTTGACATAGCAGATGGTTTCTTTCAGTAAATAAACTTGAAATCGGCGGTAAAAAAATACTTTTTGTTCTTCTTAAACAGTTTCTGAGTTTTTAAACACTTGTTTAAAGAAGTTCAGAAGGTATAATTTCGTATCACATTGTGAAGGCTTAAGAGTAAGAACTATCAAGAGACAAAGGCCCCCAAATGTGGGAAATGGTGGAGACAAAGGAAAAGCAGTCAAGGGGTAAGAGTTGACGAGATTTAATAACATGCAAGTCATGATGACGAAAAGGCTTCATACATAAGTTACATACATGAGTTCTTAACTCAATAGTCCTCACAGGACTCTTGGGCACTGACTTTACATACAAGCCAGTTTGACAAACTAAAACTTTCTCTGAGTGCATTCTCGCAGAAATGTCTCTAACGACTTTCCCTATTTTACTTGCACTGTCTTATTACGGTTGCCTTTTCTTTTATTTTTCTCGTCGACGAACATGAGCTTTTTTGTCAAGCTGTCGTTGGATGCTCGTGCAACATGTGCAACCCATTCGAAAGCCAAAAAGTTCCACAATATGAAGTGCCCTGATTAAAATCTTGAAAAAATCCGGAGCAGAGGCCCAATAACATTTCTTTTTTTTTTCTCAAATAATTTCCAAAAGTAGTAATTTCAAACTTTATGTTATGGCTTAATTTAAAATATTTGCTAATGACCATACACTTAATTTTGAGATCAATGGATTTCACCCAGTATGTAAGATATTTTAACATGAACAGGTTCGTCAACTCAGCCTGAGGGATCAGGTGAAGAGCCCAGAAGAGCAAAACCTAGGCAGGAGGATCTTGAAAATGCAGAATCAGATAAACGAGATGTAAAGTGGTCAGAAAAAAACTTTCTCTGAACCAACACAGCCAGTCATTAGTTTGACAATGCAACAGCAGGGCTCAGTGAAAGTCACAAATAAAAAACACATAATACGAAACGGTGCGAGTGCATCTTACGAGAGTGACTATCAAGAGGCAGAAAAGAGGAAACAGACAGATGTGACCTTTGTAGGTCAGTTAGGACCAAAAGCGTTTGGTTTTATTGAGTCAGGTGTTTTAAAAATCGCAAGAAGACTTGGTCAGAAAGGAGACAAACACAGACCCTTACTCACTGCAGTTGACTCTGCAGAAGGAGTGTACAAAGTGCTTAAGAAAGTCTGAGAGCTAGGGTAGGAAAAGCACAGAGAACACAATGGCATTTCAGTGAAGAAAGACAGGACTCCTCTTGAAAGAGAAGAGCAACGATGTCTGATCCAACTGAGGAACCAGAAAAAGAGATGAGACCAAAGAGAACGCCTCAGGGAAGTGGGTGACAAGGAAAGGGAGAATGATCAACGTGGCAAGGAAAGTAAGAGAGAACGAAACGGAAGGATGTAAAAATCTCCCTGTCGAACTGTACAGTGTATAAAAATTTCTTGGTGTCTTTTCAGCAACTTTGACAGTTTATTAAATAAATGGTTGGAACTTTTAACTGTAATTGAGTGTGAGACAGAGTGTAAACCGAATGTGATTGTTTTCACTGAAATTTTACCCAAGCGTGTGAAGCATCGAGTTCAGCTGTCAGAAATACAGATCCTCAGAGATGATTGCTTTACAGGTCGTCAGATAGTACAGGTGATAATAATGCTCTAGTGATCTGTTTGTTGAAAGGCGGTATTACAGACAGGTCACATATGTTGATTACTTCAAGTACCCTGACAAAAACTGGTTATGGGGTGCCACACCAGCCAGTCCATTCTTGCAAACAAAGCAACACCTTTTTTGGAGACCTTTCTTCATAAACACGTGCTGAAACAGCCCGCTTTGATTGATTTGTTGTTTACTGATGAGGAGAGTATGGTCAGAAACCTGTCTCATCGTGCCATGCTAGGGAAAAGTCACCAGCACTGTTTGATACCTGACTATGCGTGTTATAGAAAGAAGACAGACAGTGAGGCAGAAAAAAAGTTTTTATACAACAAAGGAGACTATGATAATATGAGGGGAAAAATAGCAGCCATGAACTTGAGCGCGAAGATGCACAGAAAATGTACTCAGAAAGCCTGAAGTTCTTACATAGGTTTGAGGCACAAGTTAAAGAATTTGTGCCCATGATAGGGTGTGGAAATATTGTTGGTAAAAGGAAGCCATTGTGGTTGAATGATAAAGCATTGATAAAATGAGAAGGACGAGGCCACTTTATTTAGGCACAAGCTCGCTATCAAGCAAAGAATTCATGCAAGAAAGCAGTTAAAGACTATGAGAAAGATGTAGCCAAAGTGACAAAAAAGAATCTGAAAACATTCTACGTTTATGCGAAATGTAAGTTAAAGACACAAGATGGAATTGCTGACTTGACAGACTATGAAGTGAGATGGGCTACAACAGATACTGGGAAGGCAATAATGCTGAATAGTTTCATCTGCAGTGTATTTACTAAAGAAAACGTAGAATTATTACCAAGCTCTGATAAGAAGGACTATACGTCAGGGTATCTATGTACAGCAAGAAAAAGTTATAAAGTTGCTGTAGAATTTGAATACGTCGAAGTGACCTGGGCCTGATGGCATACACCCTCGTCCGCTTAGAGAACTTTGTTACCAGCTGAGCCATTTACCATTGTGTTCAAAACTTCACTCAGAGAGGGAGGTTTGCCACATCAGTGAAAGGTAGCGAACATTGCCCCAGTGTTTAAAAGGGGAAGAAAAGTTCACCAGGAAATCATTGTCCTATTTCCTTAACCAGCATACCATGTAATTTGATAGAGAAAGTGATCAGAGAGGCTAGGTGTGACGATTTTGATGCGGATAACTTACTCTCTTCTTGTCAACATGGTTTTGTTGCAAAACGTTCCTGTGTGACTCACTTGCTTAGTGTCCTGGACGACTAGACAAGGACTCTCCGTGACAGCATACCAATAGATGCAGTGTATGTAGACTTTCCAAAAACGTTTCATTAAGTGCTTCACGTTCGTTTACTTCAGAAACTTGAAGCTCGTGGTATAAGTCGTGTAGTCAAGCAGTGGATAAGTGGTTTCTGATTGAGCAGAAACAGAGAGTGAAACTAAATGGGACATCATTCGGATGGGACATTATTGTATCATATTATGTCTTATCATGTCATGTCATATCATATTATAATCATATCATGTATCATATGATATATCAATCATATTATATCATATCATAAATTATATGATATATCAATCATATTTTATCATATCATATCAACTTTATATTTAGAGGGCCACCAGCAAAACTCACAAAGGTTTGGGCTTTTGGGGCTTATTCCGTAGATAAATTTTTATGTCTATGCCATCTGGATTACTGGAAGATTCCCCTTTTGCACCATCCAAACAATTTACTTTAAAAAATAATGGTGGTATTTGGCTGTAGCTGACTAAGATTTTTATTACTATTAATGAAATGCTTACAACAAAAGCTTTCTTCAACAAACGAAAACTGTATAATTTATCTGCCGTTGCCAGTAATGCAAAGCATTCTATTTATCTATTACAGAGGAAGACAAATTAAAGTCAATATGGCTGTGTAGCTCAGTGCGTTGTGTTGTGCCACGCATAAGAATTCGAAAATAACAATCTAAAATAGTCTCATCCGGTAGTAAATTATAACGTCACAACAATGTTGCGAATATCTATTGCAGATTTATTTTTGGAATTTAGCTGCATCCCTCTACTTCCAATGTGACGTGTGCAGAATAATAACCTACAATTTCTTTTGTCATGTAGATGGTTTTCTGTTTATAGCTGGAAGCATGAAGATATATCTTTGAAATCTGAGCTATATGTGAACTAATCTTTATTGAAAATTAATTTTCAAAACCAAAATCATTTTCTCAATTAATTTTATAGGTCGTCTCAGCATTAAAGTTATTTTTTACTATGCTACAATCTTTAAAGGTATACATTCTTTACTTCCCCATTAATGACTTGCATCAGTTCAGATTAAGAAACCTGTGGCAGAAATTGCCATTTTGCTTCTCAAAGCAACTTGTTAATATCAATGTATCTTGCACTTGTTACATCTCCTTTGCACAGTTTTGTTTAATTGTTTGGAATAGTTTTCTATTCGCTAGACATTTCAAGCGATGATCTTTGATTTCTTTTAACTCAACTTTTCCTATCTGCAAACGTTCTGAATTAAAGATGAATATTTAGCAAACGTAGCTCTAGCTCACTTTCATCTTATTTGTTTCACATTTGGACCTAAAATTGTTGTTGCTTGTTACCTCTCTAAGCGTACTGTGGATTACCATTCGTTGTAGTAGTGAGCAGTAAAAATGTAGAATATCATCACAAAAATGTACAGCATCAGCATCAGCATCAACAAGCTCAAAAGTTCAATTCTCGAAAAAAAAATTCTCTCAGAATCCCACCAAGAAACAACAAGTTAATATCATCTTTTGAGTCTTGATACATGTTTACACCCTATTGGATATTATAGCTCTTTATTTACTGGAGGATACTATTGTAAAACATTAAGCAAGTGGATAACAACAGTCAACTTTCCGCTTTATGCACTCGAAATAACTCATCTCTATTGTTTCAGAAGCTCACATTACGGAGCCCCATTGGAATTTCCTCTGTAAAGTTTCTTCTATTTCTTTTTTCTATGATTGTTGAAAATGAGTTGCATAATTCCCTCACCATGAAACCAATATGAGGTGACATAATTTCTTTAGTCTTCTTTGCAAATGATATGAATGATTAAGTGATTGACTGACTATCAGATAGATTTTGCTTGTCTGTCACTGCTATCATGCTTGTCAGCACTTGAGGAGGAGGAGGAGGAAGAGTATTGATCATCTCCCTTGTACATGTGTTTGCATATGCTCGATCTGATTAATTATGCAGCCACCATGACTCGAATGAGCGGAAGCACGTTAAATAAATACTGGAACACAATCGGAGATTTCTTTGTGTATTTATTTAGTTTTAGTTCTCCTCCTCATCCTCAGGTGCCGTCTCCCAGCCGAACGTTGGCGATCATGTCTCTCCATAGATTCCTGTCCTTTGCTGCCCTCAGGAGCTGAAGCTTTCTCTTTGTAGACCATGCTGCTATGCTTCCCATGAATGTGGTTCTTGGTCTTCCCCTGCCTCGCTTCCCATCAATCTTTCCGGTCACTGACAACTCTTCTAGTTCCCCTTTCCTCATTACATGTCCTAAGAATGACAGCTGTCTTTTTCGAATGAACTTTCCGAAAAGTCGGGAATCATACAGGTGAACAGTTTCATATATTCAGTGGGCGCTGAAGCCGACAAAATCTTCAGAACTTTTACATTTTATCAAGGTCACAGCAATAACGTCGATCAAATTATGAGTAAATTTGATGCCTATTTCACACCTCAACGTAACTTTATACATCAACGAGCACAGTTCCATAAACGCACGCAATCTTCCAACGAAACAATTGAATAATTTGTGCGTTCTCTGCACAATTTGGCAGAGAAGGCAGGTTTTGATGATCCTGATGCAATGATCAGGAACAGATTAGTCGTTGACATACGTGACCAAGAATTATCAGAGAAATTGCAACTTGAAGCTAATTTAACTTAGCAAATGCAATTAAAATAGCCAGACAATTTGAGCAAATTAAGCTACAGCTTAATCAACAATGTAATGATTCAATGAACACTTACTCTGTCAAACATCATCACCATGACCATCCTCATTGACATCAAAGATTTCATAAGAAAGAATCTCATTCAAGTGATAGTAAATCTAATGAGAAAACCTGCAACAGGTGTGGCTACAAGCATGTAGATAGAAGTAAATGTCCAGCAAAAGGAAAAATCTGCAATAAATGCAAGAAGTTTAATCACTTTTCGTCAATGTGCAAAACTAAAAAGGCAACGTTAGGTCACCTTAGAGTTAATTTCAATGAAAATTACAACGACAAGGACACTAACAGTGAGAGTGATCAGAACGAATTCTACGTAGACAGCATACATGGCCATGATGATGAAATTGAACTGTGGAGAAAAGATTCAAATGTTTGTCAGAACAAAATAAACTTTAAGATCGACACCGGATCAGATGTGAACATAATTAGCAAAGCACAATATGACAAGTTAAATCTACCCTTCCTCAAAAATTTAGCGTTGAATTTTAAAGCCCAGGTGGCAAAGTGAAGCCTACAGGATATTTCATAGCCAATCTTCAAAATAAAAGACAGAAAAAAAAGAAAAAGGCTAAATATATGTTATAGATAATAAGGTCGACAACTTGCTTAGTAGAGGAACTGCAAGATTTCTGAATTTAGTCAAGCGGATTGACAATGTGAATGGAAAGACAAGACAAAAGTCGAAAGTAGGCCTAATCAGGTGTGGTCCTGTGAAATAAAACTCAAAGACAATTATCAGCCCTACAGCATAAAATTCACAAGCGAGTGCCTATTCCTTTGTATGCAAAATTACAAAAAGAACTCAAAAGAATGAAAAAGAGTGACGTTATAGAGCCAGTAACAGAGCCAATTGAATTGGTATCACGCATGGTGCCCGTAGTGACGCCGTATGGAGATGTTCGAATTTGTGTCTGTTTGAAAAAGTTGAATTCAAATGTAGAGAGAGAGCAAGATATCAGATACCTACTACTGATGATGTACTCCATAATTGAATAAATCAAAGATATATTCAAAATTAGATGCCAAATCGTGGTTCCATCAAATACCCCTTGACCCCGACTTCGCTACTACATCTGTAACCCCTTTCAGACGCCACTTCTTCAAAAGACCTCCTTTTTGGGTGAGTTTGACCCCGGAAATATTCCTAAGAATAGTCGAAGAAATTATTGGTGACATTGATGGAGTGATTTGCTACTTTGACAACATACTCGTTCATACACAAAATGAAACAGAGCACAAAATTCTACTCAATAGAGTACAAAAGGTACTGAAAGATGCTGGCCTAGAACTAAATAACGAGAAATGTGAGTACTTCAAAAAGGAAATAAAGTTTCTGGGACACATAATAAACAGTCAAGAAATAAAACCAGATCCATCAAAAGGTCGCCGCATATCAAATCTGTCAAAGCCAAAGGATGTTAAAGAGCTACGCCGCTATCTCGGTATGGTAAATTATTTGGGTAGATGCGTTCCTCGCCTATCGTAAATGTGTGCACCATTAAATGTATTATTGTGTGAAGATTCTGTATGGTCTTAGGGGACAGAGCAAGATTCCGTGTTTCAGACTGCAAAAATACTATCAACTGACTCGCCAACTTTAACTTTCTATGACGTCGACAAAGAGACTGTTGAAGATGCAGATGCTAGCTCCTTTGGCTTACGGGGAGTTCTACTCCAGTGACAAGAAGATGGAAACTTAAAACCAGTGGCAAATTGTTCTCGGACACTAACTAATTCTGTTTAAAACTATACGCCAATTGAGAAAGAGTGCCTTGCAGTGACATTTGCTTGCGCACAATTTGAGCGTTATCTTGTTGGAATAGATAAATTCATTCCACATACTGATTATAAACCTCTAGTGCCACTAATGAATACAAAAGATCTAAGTGAGACTCCAATCAGGTGCCAAAGACTACTTATAAGACTAACGAGATTCAAATTTGAAGCTGAGCACAAGCCAGGGAAAAGTATGTTAACTTCAGACTTCTTATCTAGAAGTCCTTCAAATGAAACTAAAAGTACAACAGAAGACAACATAAAAATGTATGTCAACAGTGTGAGTTGGCCAGTGACATTTGCGAATACAAAGGTAATAGTTTTCTTATCTCGGTAGACTATTACTCTAGATGGATTGAGATATCACCTTAAAATGATTTGACCTCTGCAACTGTAATACAGGAAATGAAGAAACTGTTTGGCACTTTTGTCGTACCAGAGACTGTTGAATCTGACAATGCACGGCAATTTACTTCCTAAGAGTATGCTAAATTTAGTAAAGAATGGAACTTTCAACCTGTATACTCTCGCCCCAAGTTCCCTCAGTCCAATGGGAAAGCTGAAAAAGCAGTGCAAACAGCCAAGAGTATGATCAAACAAGGAGACTTCTATAAAGGTTAACTAGCCTACAGGTCCACCCCGTTACCTTTTCTCAAATATACCCACGCCGTGAATGAATAACGAAATCAATTTTCACATCTTTGTATATAGGTATACAATTTCAAAAATTTGATAGAGGAGGTAGTTGCTTCTTCATAATTTACCTCACTTCTTTGAAGTTCACTTAAGTCATGTTTCTTACCGAGTTTCGGATTGAAGGTACATAAACGTAGTTTCAACCCTCAATGTAAAATTTAGATAGCACAATTCTCTCCTGATGTGCACCGCTTTCTATCAATCAAACATGATAATTAGACTGTTGTTTCATAATTGATCTTCAAAAATCCACTGGTTTCTACTTCTTTGAGCGTTTCAAATATTTGAGATGCGTCTTTCTACTGATGCAACTCAAATTCATAGTTAAACACTCAACACGCATGAGTGAGAAATCACAGCAACAACAAATTTCTGAAAAGATGCCATGCAGATTGCAAGATGGCAGCCAGTGACGTGTTGAAGCTTAGTGAGAAGATATTCCCATGGGGACCCACATTCACTTGTATAGCGGGGATGATCATGTCCATATTTTGTGTCTGAAGTTTAGGATAGACGAACTTATTTAGTGAGTGATATTCTGAGATCAAAAAATAAATATTTGAGGTCTAAAGTTCGTGGCAACTTAACATTTTTTGGGTCTTGGATTTTAAGGATTAAAGAAAATTACTTCAATGAAATATTTACAAAACACTATTGTCAATCAAAAGGCAACAAAAGTTGATTATTTGGTGCCATTTCAAATTGGTTAAATATTCGGAATCTTTGAAAATTTTTCGTCATGTCTACAGATTTTTAGAAGATGTACACTTAGTGTTAAGCATTGCTATTATCGTGTGTTCTGGAATTCCGGCATTTCGAAGCTTTCCATTGAAAGTACAGAGTTTCTCTTTCACGATATATGCATTTTATGGTTACAATAGGTGACGAAGTTTCAGCAAGTTTCATATATGAATGCTCTGGTTTACAGTGGTTTATTTTTCACAATACTAAAGAACCTTTTCAATCCAACATTACCTTGGAACATTCGGCAGGAATTCAACTTGGTCATTAAGTTTGCGGAAGTTTATAGTTTTTGAAACATGGTAGCACAACACTGTTATGGTACAAATTATTTGCATCATTGATGTGTTTGTAAAGCATGAGACAACAAAATAGTTTGCTTAGTCTGCTCTTCAAATTCTCTATCACAAGTGATCTGATAGTCCCTAGAATGCTCATAAAAATCAACTGATCACATTCCTTTCATCAATTAAAAGAACGAGTAAAAAAATCAGACTCTTTCACTTAGCATTTACTCAATCTGGATCGTTTATCCAGGTAGCATACAAGATCAATGGATAATTCTGAGAAACATTTTCTGAATTTATTCAAATGAGGAGTTTGGATGAAGTGGACAGCATCAGAAGTCTATTTATCATTTTTAAAAGTTATTTCACATTTACTCACTAAATTCATTACTGCAGGAGGGTGCAAAAGGCAAGTTTGGTCTCTCTTTTAAATTACCAAACAATTACAAATAACGTCAGAAATTGATAAAATAAGTCTCAATTTTGCAATAGCATAATACACTAAAGCACCTTTTTACTCTGGTCCTCCAGGGATAAATTTAGGATGAATATTCCAGTTTCTTGCACTGGAAAAGAAAATCGGAGTGTGTGCAGATGATGCTACAGCTGTGACATAAAATAACAACACCACTAGTACTTGAGGGTTGTGCGACCACAAAAGTTCTTTGCATTGATGATTCACTTCACATTGATGATTCGCAAACAAGAGATTTTTGAACTCGCTTTGAAGACTGCCATTTTCATTTGCAAACTATTTGCTCAAAAAGTATGGTTTCACGATTCTTTATTACAGAATCTTCCACAAAGATATACATTTTTTCAACAACAGTGGCAACGAGAACTTTTTAAACAAAGAAGTGAGTTAATTAGATGTAACAAGGTGTAAATTAGGATCGAGGTACAAAATTGTAAAATATAACCTCAGCATTCAACGTGTGTCTATTTACTGTCACAGCTTGTACATCGACAAAAATAAAATTCCTTAATTCCCAGTAATGTCACTTCTTGAACATTTGATGCGGACTTAAACTACAAAGTTTTTGCCTTTATATACTGTATGGTTGAATTAGTAATGTCTCAAACTTTTTAACTGATTTTTATTCAACACAAACAATATTGCTTCAGAATATGCTGGCACAAATAATGTCCTTCGTTGCATCAACCAGGTTACATGTAAATGGGATTACAGCTTAGACCAAGTGCTTTGTCAAATACTGTCTTTGAATAAGAAAACGTCTTGGTATTTTTCTTCTTTCCTTTTATATTTAAACTTTGGAGCTTTTTTCCTTCCTCTTGTATTCCTAACATGATCGATCTTCCTTCTTTAAATCTTACGTTAACATCCATCTTCTTTTGCTTTTTAATAACGCTCTTCCTTTCCGTCTCTTAACTCAAAGATCAATGCTCGCTCAAGCCTTGCAAGAAGTAAACAAGAATATAAAAATATGACTGGAATGGGGTTAGAAAGCACAAAGTAAGCTAATGAAAATTCATATTCATGCAAATCCCATGCTATCCAACACTACACGCATTGCGTTAGAGCTTGAATACAGTTACTTAATTAGCTCCAATATAATACAAACATACTTCATACAGCATATCCAGCCCGCCAAAGTGTTGGATAGACCTGTTGATATTTGTTTACTCGTTTCAATAAGCACAGGCTACAATAAGGAAAATCAATTACAAATCATCTGAAAATTGCAAATTTTATGTGCAAAATTGAATGATATAGAAATTTTGTCAAAAACAAGTCAAAGAAATGAATTCCTCCCCACACTGGAAGCACTCTATATCTTATAAATCAAAGCACAGTTGATATAAAAAACCCCCCCAGGATGAATACTGTACCCTGAACTTGTCATGTTAGAATTTAAGCCCATGGTGCTAATATGTGCAGCCTTGGGAATTGATCAACTGTGGCAAGTACAAATCAGCAACTCTGGTTTATGAAATGGTTTTATGTCTGTATGTGTGATAGAATGCTGTCATTATATATTTTACTACAAAATCACTGATTTTTTTGTTTAAGTATATTATACTGAAGATTATACTATATTGGCTTTTATTAAGCTATTTTGTCCTATACCTTCCTAGTAGTACGCATTTACATGTTCTTGTAAACTTTGATATATATTTTTCACAATTCATGATTGAGTCTCAAATGTTCAGACCCCAGTGTACGTAGGTCACTTAATTTGCATATTAGGCTGTAAGCCATATTTAAACGTTACCTAAATGTCTTGATATTTATTTATTTAGTTGATTTTTTTTAACCCAGCCTATTGGTCCAAATTTCAGTAAGGTGTGGTGGATACAAAATAAACTCTCCCTGACAAGTATCAAAACTACAAGAAAGACTAAAGCTATCATAGTAACATTTGGTGTCCCGACATACTGGGCGCCATCCCTATATTTTAGATCGTAACTTTGTCCCAAAATGATATTTTTCAGTTAAAGAAATGTTTAAGGTTCTATTCCGATATTTCTAGGCATATATTTTAAAAACATTAAAGCTATTTGGTGTTTAACGGAAAATCGAAATCACAATCAATGATGTAAGGCACGATTTAAAATATGAAATCGCAGTGTTAAATACTTCTTAACACACCTAATAAAGCATATATTTCTATTGGTACAATGAAAAGGAGCCTTTTATATAGGTAGCTTGTAAAATACTCTGACTGACAGCCTGTATATATAGGCACAAAGGTCACGCCCACCTCTTTTTAAAGGTCTACGTGGTTTTCTTTTTCTTTATTTAAAATATTTATAAATGTAAACGACCAAGTGGAAGCAATTGGGATAAAACTATTGATGTGTTTTATCGACAAGTTTTAATGCAAAAAATGTGCACACAGACAAGAATGCCGTCTTCATCTTACCATGGTATTTATATATGTAAAATGATGTACGAGTAAGAAAAACTCCAACTCGTACGTTCTGATAAAAACTCATTCTCGTACATCTGATTATATGATAGCTCCTACGTTTTAATGTGGTAGAGCACTGTTGTTGATGACGTTTCATATTCATTTGTTAATATATGTAAAATGATAAATTAAACTTTGGTTTTTAATTAGTAACAGTTCTTACTTTACAGGACAGCAACATTTTTTGTGCTACAAGTTTCACACCTCTTTTGACACTGTTGCCTATATTTTGCTTGACCACACTTGTTTTTTGGCAGAAAACGACATTCATCCACTTTGTTCATGTAGCATTCTAAAAATAATGATAAAATAAAATGATAAAATGTAAAAAGTAAAGTAAGTAAAGGTGGAGGGGTGTACGTAAATGAAGATGACTAGGCTGCAATTTCTCTTAATATTGGTTAGCTATAAATATTGATGAATAATAGCAAATTACAAACGTTTTGCATTAGCTTAAATCTACTTATTTATTAAACATAAAATTTAGACAGATTTTAATAAATCATTAAATACAGCTCCTTCCCTCCTCCCCATTTTCTTCCAAAACTTTTTCATTGGTCATAAAGAAACCATAAAAACAATTAAATGAACCTTCTGGGCATGTGAAGCAATTCACTTAACGATGAAAGTCAATATTAAAAACAACATTTTGTTCATTACTAAACGTTTCGGTGTCTCTATTACACCGTGTTCACTTCCTAATTCATTTAATACATTTACATTTCTTCAAAATCTATAAAATTGCATATTCTCGAAAGCTAATAATGAGACAAAAACAAAATACTATATTAAAAAAGCTCAACGGGATATGATTGAACATTGGAATTCAACACAGGAGAGAGTTTTTTAACAAACAAGGACTCTTTAATGAGAAGTTCTCTATCATTATTTGCAGTAGGTAAAATTTCAACGTCATTCATTAGGGCTTTGTGTCCGTTTTGAACTAAATCCTCTGTAACTGCAGTAGGATTTTTTGTATTACAATGCTCCTTAAATCTCGTTTCCATGTGGCGTTTCGTCTTGCCAGTGTGCTTTGCATTGCAATTTGTGCAGTGTACTCTGTACACTACAAACGACTTGAACCTTTTAGGTATTGCAACTTTAAAATGAAAGAAATTACATATGCGGAATGTGGTACGAAAAATCAGCTTTAAATCAATTTGTGGATAAGCTTAAGCACACAGGGACTGTAGATTTCTGCGCAGTTTGTTTGAGACATCACTACCATGAAACGGTAGTATCATAAAGACCTCTTTCTTCTCATTAAAGAGTCCTTATTTGTTAAAAAACTCTCTCCTGTGTTGAATTCCAATGTTCAATCATGTCCCGTTGAGCTTTTTTGAAACTGTCTTTTGTTATTTGTCTCATTGTTGCTATTCGAGATTATGCAATTTTATAGATTTTGAAGAAATGTAAATGTATTAAATCATTTAGCTTGTGAACACGGTGTAATAGAGACACCGAAACGTTTAGTAATGAACAAAACGTTGTTTGTAATATTGACCTTCATCGTTAAGTGTATATGGTCTAACCCCAAGTTTTTAATTATATTACATTGAAGCAATTTAGTTTTTTAAGCATCATAAGACAGGGGGAAAAAAGCAAAATGCACTGCGATTGATTTTCTCCCCTTATTTTTGCCATCTTGTCTTGGTCCACTTCCATTCAGCAAGTGTGCTTATTTGTTACCAAATTCTTGATTGGTTTAATAAATGCCCTTCATACAGTATTATGCTTTCCTCTTGGTATATTTACTTCCTTTCATTGCTCATATTTTCTACGACGTTTGAAAAAACGAAGCTTTGGGTTTTTTTGACAACTTTAGCTGTGGCGTAATAATTGCTTTATTAAAAATTATCGGTTTATTTTGTTTGTTAGTTTTCTGTCCTTCTTTTTATCATCCCATCACAGGTCGTGTTATCATTCCTTTTTCAGCAGATTAACATACAGAACGTTATTTTCAGATTGCAAAATTGTTTAAAACCTAGCGTTTCAACCATAATTCTTGTACGTTTCTTTCAGCCTTGCTTATCAAATAAATATAGATATTCAGCATGGAAGAGTATTTTCTTCAGTCCCCAGCTGGTTCCAATTAATAAAATTGTATTTTTCTCTAATATTTTTATCAAAGATGATAGTTCCTTTATACTTCCCCCTAAAAATACAATCAGAAAAAGCAGGTTTTTCTTTGTCAAACTGTTTCTTGCGTTCCTTATCCTTAGGATAAACTGTTTTACAGTAGGCGATGTGGTTTCACTTCTTAAGAATTTTATATTTTTCTCTACCAGTTTTAACATGAAAGGTGGAACTCCATCTTAAAAAATAGGGAAGATTATTTTCTTCATCAAGATGTTTGCTAAGGAATAGCAAATTTATGTGGTCTCTTTTTAGACAATATTATAAGTATTGGCGAAAGTTGCCTCTAAAATATGACTCCACAATTTGTTCTAAACCATCCATTATGATATTTTATGAAAGTTATGCAACAAAGCCGTAGCAACAGAAAAGTTCTACCTTGCAAATACTTTTTTTTTGGCACCAGCAACACTTTAATTACAATATTTTTACCTCTACATGTTTGACAGCAGTTTTTCCATATGACTGTATTCCTTTTGCTGCATTCTGCTCTTTTCTGAAAGCAAAGAGGAATTTCATCTTTGCAATCCGTCTCAGATGGACCTTGTCCTGGATAGAATAATTATGCAGAGATACAACTTAAAATTAGCAAATTATCACTTTGTTATATCGAAATATTGTACATGTCGTGGTTTCGACGTTGATAACCCTTGAATATTGTGGAATGATAAATTAGGAGTAATTAAAGACTTATTTAAGGATGTAGACGTGTTAAGAGCATATTAATTTCCTTTGATAAAGACATTTTTTGTCGTAGGAATATTAATCTCAAAGGAAAGTTCTAAGACAGATTCAAATAAACTACCTTCATTGAGTAAGTATCCTTCATTGGTGTGGGGGTCATATTGCTTTTTGCGAAATCTCTAAAAGACCCTAACAGAGGAGACATAAGTAAGTAAAGATGGATAAACACAACCCAATACACCACGGACTGAAGAAGATACGAATTGGTTTTTTATCTTCCTCCATGAAAGGCTAGTTCCTCTTGATCAGCCAAGCATTAGTGTTCCACGATACTAAACCATCCATAGATCCAGCAGACCAAGGAACGCTAATCTTTGTTACCGCCCAGGATTATCTACGTCTTATTGTTACAAGTATTTTTGTAATCAAAGAAGCCAAGTTAATTTAGAAATATATTTGCTGAACTATTGTTTTGAAAGAGTTTCCTGCTTTGCCATCTTAATTTACTTAAATTAACAAAATACCAACACTTGTACACGTGATTACATACGTTACAGAATTTGTCTCACCGTTTCGACTATCCTTAATGACATACTCATCAGAATGAAATTAAACTTCAAATTACTGTTGTGTCAAACAAAAGGCCTGGGAACTAATCACAAAATCAACAAAATGTACAAAATATAAGAGTAACATCCTGCTTATGAATTAGTGGATCCAGAGCGTCTGGCCATCAATATTGGCGTTGAAGGACGACAAAAATTCACGAATAAATAGCCTTTCTTTTCTGTGACAATAGTTAACCCTCTTTCCTTTTGCTGAGATTTTGCAGTGGTCCGATTTTACGTTATGTCCTGCTTTCCGTAATTTGATATGCAAGTGGAAAACGTTTATATTTCACTTTACCCGTTAAAATGTCCTTTTTTCTGTCATGTAACTCTTGCTTTACTAACTTCATAGCCAGAGTGTTCTGAACCAGTGGTGATTTCTACTGCAGCGCAGGAAGGCAGAGCCCTTCTTGTCAACTTTTTTTTTATTTTGGGATCCTAGGCATTCAAACAATTAAGCTTTGGCCTCACTTTGAGCCGTGTCTCCATTGTGCTTAAAAGGTCCAGATAGATCGTGACTTAGGGTGCACATCAGTTGTTGATTCCTTATTATCCCTAGAACCTTTCTGAGTTGTGTTTGTTTCTTTGAACATATATTGCTTGTGATAAATCGTGTTTTTCTGTTCCTACTACGTTTTACTATTCCCAATAAAGATTTCTTTGCAAAATCAGACTGCTCTGTTAGTGACAAAAATGAACAGTCTGCATCGGTGAATTTTCTGTTTTTCAGAAAACCGAAAAAATAAGATAGGCCCAGAGACAAAAGAAAAACACGAGAAATCATCTACAAAAAGTACACAATAGACTCATGATGTTTGTTGGAATGCTGAACAATTCAACTATTTTTCTAAGATACACGATTGGCTGTTATGCAATGATGGAGAGGTTTGTTGTACCTTTTGTAAGAACATAAAAGATCCTAGTGTTTATTCCCAGAAGTATTTTCACATACCTAATGGGTAGGCAGAATGGAAGTTAGTGTGAAAGGAGAGAAAAGTATGGGAAGAAAGTCGTTCGGAAGAAAATAGCAAAACAGATACTGTTCGAAGCTCGTACTGAAGCCGCAAAGCATTTGTCGACAAGAAAATAAAAATTAAAAGAAACATTTATGATTAAGGGATAAGAAAAACATAAAGAAGTTACAAAATAGTGTTTTCGAACAACGTATTTTGTTGTCTATAAAAACTATCCACCCTCTGATGATCAAGAATTTACTATCTTCAAGAAAGGAGTGGCATTAGTTTACGAATAACATTATAATCAATATTGTCTTGCATGAAAGTCATTATCTGCATTGCATACGCTATGTATGCCATGTTTTGCGAAAGTGCTAAAGCCGAAGAGGCAAAGGTCGCCTTAATTACGGATGAGTTGACAGCAATTTCTAAACAAAAGAATGCGTTTTCATTCAAATTTGCTCAGTATTGCGATCAACGTATTAATGTATTTCTTAATATTTACGAAATGCCTAGCGAAGATGCACAATCCATTTGTGGGTGCATCGTTAATGCTTTATCTCAGTGTTCTTTTAGTAAAGAGTACGTTGTCAAAAATCTGATTGCTTTTACCTGTAATGGTACGTCATCAATGCTTGGTCTTAAAAGTGGTGTTGGAGAGACATTGAAAGAGAAATTTCCTGCTTTATTTATCTTGTACTGGATGAATACTCGACTAGAGCTTGCAGTATTGGGTGCTGTCAAATCAAACGATGGTTTCTACTCGCTAGAAAGTCTCTTAATTAAAATGCACAGTGAATATCGGGGTTATTTTCCTAAGTTACAAAGGGATCTCAAGGAAATTGCATCCACACTTGATAATGAACTGAGGAAAACTGGAAAGCTACTCATAAACCACTGGGCAGCTTATTCTACTTAAAAGCAATTTATGCTCATGTATTCATTTTCAAGATTGTATAAATACTTTAGCACTTTTTCAAAAACCATCGGTTAACTCTATTAAGCGGGCAACTTGCAATGAAATTGCAAACAAGCAAGCAACAAAGGAATTCAGAGATGTGACAGTGATTAAAGAGTGCCTTGGACAAGTTTCCATATTACCTGAATCTTTGCCAAAATTTGAAAAAGGGGTCATTGAGGCCAATCGTTTCCTGAATTTCACAATGAAGGGTTTAGAGAAAATCGAGCTCTCTTTCACTGAGGAGAAATATTCTTTTTACCAAACAGCTGGAGTCCATTTGCTCTACTTTTAAAGCAAATCTACTTATTTTCCATTCAACAAAGCCCAGTTCTCGCAAGGTTTAATTGAGAACATAAAAGCGAGAATGTGTTCGTGAAATATTGCAAGCCTATGTGGATATTACTTGGTAAGAAGGAGAAAGGTGATTAGTAGTGCTTTGTCAGGGATTCAGCATTTCTAATGGTGGGCAAGAGCATATCATGGTATTTTATTAAGTATAAATGGATGCAAAAAAAACATTTTTCAGGTGGCTCTTGATTCTCAGATCAGCATTGGCACACGAGAGAAAGAGACGAATTCTCGAGACAAAGGAAAACAAATGCCAGTGAGTTCATCTTCCTATGATGTTCAAAAATCTAAATAGAAAAATTCAGTTCTGTTTGTTTCATCATGTATTGTTTTCTAGTCCTGTTACGTTGATACCTTGCATGTTTACATAGTTATTGTCAAATTTCTAATTGTTGCATATAAAGTATGCTCTCCTTAGCATTGCTTATCATATTTGCACCTATGAACAAATTGGTATGGTCATAAAGACCTATAATTTTTCTTTTTAAATTGCCCCTGGAGGCTCCCCTTCTTCTACTTTTAGCAAGCATGCTATCCTGAACTACCCACTCAACAAATCAATTTTCATCAATAAATAGAAAGTAAGGAATTAAAATCTCTTTGTGTTGGTGAGCACAAATAAATAGAACTTTTAATTAATATATATACAGTTTTCAGTTTACCAGAGGATAGTTGACTATTGAACTGGAAGGAACAATAAAATAAAGCATGTTTATTAAAATACACCATTTGAACTAAGAATGTTATAAGTAATACATTGTAAACATGCACTTAAATCAAGTCATGACTTGGTAAAAGATCAGATTTTCGTTTGGATTGCTGTTTAAGTGGGAGTACAATTAAGTATGACAGCTGATATGATTAAATATTGCAATTAAAATAGGTGGCCTTACCAGTGCACGAATATCGACATTTGGAAAACATGTAAACAGGGAGTTTATAACACATTCCTATACTTCTCCAATAATCACAGTGATCATTATAATTCATGGTACCTAAAAGTCAATGAACAAAAAAAAGAACTCTTGTCAATTGTGTGAAAAAATATTATTTAGTCATTCACACTTTAGGACGTAAGAGTTAAAGCTCCTAATACTGTTTAGGTTTTTTGCTAATCTCAAGTCTAAAATTGCTAAAATCACTAAAATTGAGGAAAAAAATTGATAATTATACATATGGTAATTCACTTTCCTGGTCAAAGTTGCCATGATTTTCATGAATGTTAGCCGTCTAGGTCCTCTTCTTTCACATATCCTGTCTGTAAGAACCAAGTCCTCCAGTTCTTCCTTTCTTATCACATGTCTTTGGAAGGACAGCTGCCTTCGCCTGATGGTTGTTAGAAGCTTCATGCTGTAACCTGCTCGTCTCAAAACCTCGTCATTGATAACGTGATCAGTCCAAGAAATTCTTAACATTCTTTGTGAAGACCACATCTCAGCAGCATTTATCCGACTTTTCATTTCTTGGTTTACTGTCCAACTTTCACATCCATATGTCAACACAGGGAAGATCTAGCAGTTGAGTACCTTCAACTTTGTGTCCATTGGGATAGTTGAGATAATTCGACTGTTCAGCATTTTGACATGAGTTCAAAAGCCTCCTTTGCAATCGCTATTCTCCTTTTTAGTTTTACACCGCTTCTACCATCTGAGCTTAACACACTTCCAAGGAAGTTGAATCTGCTCACCTGCTGTATCTTCTCACTGTCGACTTTAAAGTCACACTTAGCCTTTTCTTTCTTTTTGCTGACTGTCATGCAGAACGTTCTCAGTCCCTTCCTGGCGCTTTCTTCAAACACAATATCAAAGATTTCTTGAAGCTTTTCTGCTGAGTCTACGATAAGTGTGATGTCATTGGAGTATGTGATGTGTCCTCCTACAACAAAAGCTCTTTTCTCATCAATGCTTCTCATGCTATGATCACTAGATAAATTCAATAGGTCTGGTGATAGAACATAACCTTATCGGACTCCTATTTTTATGCTGATGTATTTAATAATCTCATTCTAGACTCTTAACCCTGCTGTTTGTTTCTAGCACAAATCCCTCAATACTCTAACGTCTTTCCTTTCAATATCTAGTGATTGGAGCAGGTCTATCAATGTCTCATGTTTCACTACATCAAAAACTTTGCTGTTGTCAATGAAACAGAGATAAAGGTCTTGCTGCATCTCAATGGATCTTTCGTACAGCATTCGCATGACAAAAATTGCGTTCTGTGTACCGGAGTCTTTGACAAAACCAAATTGTTGTTGACTGATTTCGGAATGCATTGCCTTCCGTACTCTTGCCATCAACACACGCATCAGGATTTTGGTGATGTGGCTCATGAGGCTAATTGTGTGGTGGAATTCACATTCTGTTGCTCGCGGTTTCTTGGGTAGGGCAATGAAAATTAATTTTGTTAGATCTAGATCTTTACTGTGTTCGAAAGTCCTTCTAATTGATCATCATTCTTAGAGTATAGTTATAGGTCATTCATGTAGAATAGGTGATTTAATCGTCTACTCAAGTTTTGGTTCACCACTGCTTCTTACCATATTCGCAGCTAACCTACATATCTAGAGGTCATTCCCTTATCCACAACCTGGGCACCTAGATCTTGGTTTCCTTTTCCAAACCGGATTTTTGCGATGCATACTAAAAATATATGATATATATGTACTAAAAAATCACAGTTTCCCTTACAACTTCATCAATAAAGAAACTGAGTCATAATTATGTGAAATTAAAGACTGACTGTGGTACATTGAAAGTCAATGCAGAGAACATAATTTATAATTAGATAGTTGATATTATTTGAAGCTAAAACATACTGCCAGCGTATAACGACTTTCAGAAGCAATGAACTTTGATTAGGTTTAATAATAGACCTAACGCCTATTCTGTTTTTCTCATACATCCTTTTTCTAATCTATAAAATCCTCCCCTCTCTTCAATTGAAAAATAAAATGGTGAAAAGCCATGTTACATTATAAACTGACACATACTTTTCTGTTATCTAGTGTACATATGTTTTTAGAGTTCATAAGAAAGAATGGAAAAGAACAACGCCAAATATAGGTAACATAACAAGAAATCTTCAAATAAGACATACTTGGGAGAAATTTAATTATCATAGCTTAAAAAAGAAATTCTCCATACGTTTTTCCCAAACAAAGCAATTCTACATGGACAAAAGAACAGTCTTTCCAATCTTTTCTCAAATCCTTAACTGGTGATATCAATTCTATGGTAGCTATCGTTACATTACTCTGTACTATGTCAGATATTATTAACAGTAACACTTACCCAACAACTTAAGATCACAAGCTCTGTCATCTAAGAAAACATCATCCAAGCCAATGTCTGATTTACCCTGAATCAATATGATTCCTACAAATCGTAGCTGTGAGGGAAAAAATGACAGAATTTTGATGAAACCCATAATAGTAATAAAACTCCTAATAAAGCCACATCTTGCCTCCTGGGATTGTTGTAACCGCGACAGATGATTCTGCCTGCTGGTATCTATTCTAAAGCAGTCACAGATCTTTCCTCCGTTTTGTTACCTTCTTAACCTTTATCTTGTGTTTACTGATTAACTGGCGAAAGGAAGGAGGAAGGGTTTATTTTCATAAAACATCTTATAATTAATCGTAGTGATAATAACAATTAACAATATCAAAATAAAAATATCCTTTACACTACACTGGCTTTCTTACAGGGTCCTCAAAGGTTAACTTTTTCCAAAACGAAATTGAAGCCAATAGAAAGACAGCACAAAAAAGAAATCTAAACCCTGAGGAACACCAAAAGCTTCATAAAAGTTGTAGATACCAAAGCAGCCGGTCAGATAGTATAAATTAAAAAAATACATACACAAAATAATCTGTTCAATACCAAGAACGAAAAAATGTGACACCATTTAGGTAAAGACAAGCAAATTATTATCATTATCTAAACTCATTGTTAACATTACAATCATTATCATTAACGTTATTATTAATTTATCAACAATACTCGTGATTGATTCATTTCCATTATGAAATCATCTTTGTTATCATCGAGGAGCAGTCTTTATCAGAGCAGGTTAAAAATATATATCATTTTTATGGTTATTGAATAAAACACCTTAAAAAAACGATATATTGAGAAAACGAGAGAACGAGCAAAGGGAAGAGGGAGTACGAAAAGAAAGAGTAAAAGGCAAATCTAAAGAGATAGGAACGGAATGAGAGAGAGAGAGAGAGAGAGAGAGAGAGAGATGGAGAGAGAGATGGAGAGAGAGAGAGAGAAAAGAAAGAAAGAGAGTAAGAGAGAGTGACTGTGTGTGTGTGAGAGAGAGAGAGAGAGAGAGAGAGAGAAGGAGAGAGAGAGGGGGGAGAGAGACAGACAGACAGACAGACAGAGACAGAGGGAGGCATCCTTTCGGACAATGCAACGCACCTTAAAATCTTTACATGTCAGCATCGAGAACAAGCTTCAGTTATACAGGCCATCATCATACCACTACGCAAGCACGACTTGGAAAAGTACAAGGAGGATTCAGAAAAGGCTAGATACCTTTCCTCAATGAAAACGCAGTAGGATATATGACATCACATGGAGAGACAGCATGACAAATGAAAGGATTCTGAGATTATCGGGACAAAGAGAATTACAAAGGATTTTAGAAGAAAGGGGGTGGAATTTAGCAGACCACGCTCTACGAGTACCACGTGATAGACTAGTCCTCATGCTGTATCATAGAAACGAAAGACAGGAAAGAGAAAAAGAAGCAAGCCATCTGCAACATGACAAGGAACCTTTAAAGAAGAACTGACTGCGCTTAGACAGAAATACAAAAATGTTCAAGTGTTGGCTGCTGACCAAGTATCAGTGCAGAGAGGTTATTTCATAGCTCACCTTGAATGATTTTCCTTCTGGTATATCAACTAGGCCAAGTTGCCATTTGTCGTTTCTGTTCTGGTTGCTAATCCATATTCGTGTTTCTGACTGGCCCCTTCTGGTTATAAACAATTGAAGCAGTCCGAAACCATTATTATTAATATGATAAAAGAAATTAAGACAACTCTTTGTGTTTTTTGTAATATATCGATTAGTTTCGACAGTTGCTCTTGAATTTGACCGTCCTTTTCTTGAGTTAAGATAAAGAAATTTTCCTGTCAAAGACAAAAAAAATCAATGTGGCATTAGCGACTTTGAATTGCAAAAATGTGCCTCGTATCAAATCAATGTTGATTAAAGTATTTCGTTCCAATTTAGTAAGAGTACAAGATTACAATAGTCCAATAACTACCATCACTTCTATGACATAAAATTAAACTTGAAATGGTTGGTGACAGATCCATGCACTCATTTTTTAGTTTCTGTATTGAAATGGTTGAGACTTTTCAGAAATGTGCATTTTGTATATTTTGAGCTCTATTTCACAATTGATGTAAAACTCTGTAATATGAATCTTATAAATCTAGGAAGTACATTTTGAGGAATATGTTAGGATTGCTATATAAATATATCTTAGTATTAATAGGCATCTAAACCAGAAAGTTAAGAGGATTCAGTCCCAAAAATATTTTCATCACGAAATTTTTTTCTGCTTTAAAAAAACATTAAAAAAAGAAATAGGCAGCCAAAAAAATTATTTTAGAACTTCTTGCATCAACGTCTTCAACAATTTTTACAAATACATTCTATCAAACTAAAGTAGGTTCTATGAATTCATTTTAATAATGACAAGCTACGATCTTGCAAATAGCTCTTGCTGTCGAGATTTTGTTTACGGTAATACTACGGACCTTCGTGTCAAGAAAATACTGGAAATGCGTCAGTTATTCTTGACAAGGTAAGCTGCAAAAGTATTGTGCTATGAAATACAAGACAAAATCGAGACAGTCTCTTGGATGAATTCGACATTTTTACCAGAGTTTTGAACTCTATATATTTAAGAGAGTTAGCTTCTTTTGTACTTATTGTATCTCTTGAATTTATTGTTTATTCTACTGGAGTATCTTATAAGTCCTGCACATCAGTCAAAACAAGCTCAATTAGAAATATTGGTTCCAAAAACAAGTTGTTCTTCAACTTCAATTTTATAAAGATGAAGAAATATCAGAGAGGACACGTGTGGTGAGGTGAATATAGTTCTATCATTGAGAAAGAAGCACCCTTTACTTCAGCTTCTGCGTCCTAACAAAATTTCAGTGTTGTGTTGAAAAATTTTCTCTCTTAAATTGAGTTATTAGCAGAGCTAATCCACACCCTGGACATTGAATTTCCAGCCCGGGGGATTTCGAAAGCAAAATTTAAACTGTCATTTTAAAATTCAGAATTCGATAAATTAAAGTGCTTGCTTTATGAGCAAAATCTTTAGTCAATCATTCTTCTTTCCTCGCATTAAAGTACTCCAACATGAAATGATTTCATCAATATACGTTAAAGATGCATTCACCCAAAACGGTTTTTGGAAATGGAAAAGGACTTGGGTGAAATTGAAGGATTTCATACACACAAATCATCTAGATAACACAAAAAGGAGCTGCAAAATAGCACTTCATGACATCAAAAGTAAAAGTCAATTAGTCAGTCAGTCAATCAGTCAGTCAGTCAGCCTGTCAATCAGTCAGTCAGTCAGTCAGTCAGTCAGTCAGTCAGTCAGTCAGTCAGTCAGTCAGTCAGTCAGTCAGTCAGTCAGTCAGTCAGTCAGTCAGTCAATCAATCAATCAATCAATCAATAAATTAGCTAATGACTCTAAAAAGAATATTTTAGTTGGTTCTATTAGATCCTGCCAAAGCTCTTCTAGTGATAGTCCAACCTGTAAAAAAATCTCTATAAAATGCATGTGCTGAAAATCTAAATTTATTTTGGCACTATGAAAGACATTAGAAGCTTATCAGTCAATAATAATAATCAACCAATAAATTAATAACTGTAAAAAGAGTATATAAATGTATTGGCCCTTGATTTTAGTCAGTAAATCTAATTTGACACTACCGAAGCATAAGTAGCTTATCAGGAAATAGATTAATCAATCAATAAATCAATCAACGACTCTAAAAATGGTATTTCGATCTGTTTCGATCGGTCTTGCAATCAAATGATTTTATTCTCTACTTTAATGGATTTTATCGGATCCTTCCAAAGCTATTCTAGTCGTAGCCAACCCTGTTCGTACATCTAAATATACATGTGAAAGTCTAAATGTAATTTGGCACTGCTGAAAACATTACAACCTGAAAAATGTAGTAGGGTTTGGTGGATTAAACTTTTTTATATACTTGTGTACTTCACGTCAACAATCCCCTGTTGTTGTTTTGTTAACAAGATTCGCATTCGTGAATAGTATGTTTTTATTTACGCACTTAGAACGAAAGAGTCGTGTCAAAGCTAGTGAGGCAAAATCAGATCCAGAATGAAAATGTGCAAAAAAAAAACAGCAGCCGTTTTGGAAGAACATGAAGCAGCCAGGATGGGTAACTTTCATTCACACGAAATGAACTTGTTTTTTACGATTTAGATTGTACGACAAGCTCACTTGTCTTGTTATGGACCATTGGAAAACGCAGACTGACTTGTGCTCGCAAATTCGCACAGGAAGGGTTCGGTTTGTTTTACAATCACCGGGATGTGAAAAATTCAGAACTTAATTTTGGGACAAAAGAGTCAATCTTAATGTTTTTAAAGTTTAACAATGAGTGATATTTGATTTATTATTTTTGATTTTCGTTTTTGGCAAACGGTTGGGATTTGATTAGGTTTTTCTCAACTTTTTTTTTGTTGAAAAGATATATTTGAAAAGAATTTCATTTATTTTTATAAGAAGAGTTGGTTTAGTTTACTTCCATTATTCCTTTTCCTTTTACTGTATATTATTTTCTTTATACACTATATATTATATGCAATATATATTTATATTTATATATTACATATTATATATAGTGTATGCCATACATTATATGTAGTGTACAGAGTATATAAGAGGTATTCTTGTTTGCTTGAAGTAGAAAATTGACCATTTTAAAGGTGACTTGCCAACCAATGTCCTTTTCAATTTCCTTTTCAATTTCCTTTTATTAGGAGCTAGGCAGCTGAACACCCTTTGCTGATGCTAGAGGTGATACGTCGTCTGAACATTTCTATATTTCCTCCTTAAACCCTTTTTTTGTGGGGTTTTTTTGTGTTTTTTCTTTCCTCAGCAGTCTTTCTGGTATTTTTTTCAGTGATCAAGTCCCATGAATAGACCTTGTTGAATCTTATAGCCATATGTAAGTTTTTTCCCCCGAAGCTACTTCTCCTTGTCATGTTATCTCTTTATCTCTGTAAAGAACATAAAACTTCAAACATTTGCTTCCTTTTGTGCCACATTTTGTGTCTGTCTCTAGTATAATTTTCGGCATCATTTTTGACAGGTTTCTTTCGAATAAATTTCTTGCAATTTTTCTCCTTAAGGTTCCCCTTTATCTATCATTCCACCTTCTATGACTTATTGTTTATCTTAAGTTGATCGGGTTGTTTTGTGCGACCCTTCTTAGCGCGAAATTACTTATCTTCTTCTTTTCCTTCGGTCCTCTTCTGGCTTCAATTGTGGTCGGCCACTCGGCATTTATTCTTCCACATACTCCTAGTGCTTCTATCTTCCTCTTCAGCTCCAACTGTTTTCATGTCAGCCTGCACTCTGTCTCTCCATCTCAACTTTTGGCGCCCTCTACTTCTTTTCCCAACTACCTGCTGATGGTACACGTGCTTCACAATACTTTTTCCCTCTCTCCCCAGTATGTGTCCAAAACCAGTGGAGTCCAGCCTCACCAGCATTTCTGCCCATTTCGACTACTTTGGCATGCCTTCTGAAATCTGAACTTGTTCTTTGCGCCCACAGAGATACTCCAGTCATCCATCGCACCATCCTCGCTTCAGTGGCTTCCAGCTTCTTTTCTTGTGCTTTCTTCAGTGCTCAAGTTTCAGCTCCATACAGGAGAACAGGCCTGATGGCCGTCTAAAAGAAATAGCTCTTGAGATGGAGTGGCACCTTTTTGTCGCAGACAATTGCACTACTCTCAGGGCATTTCCTCCAGGCACTCCCAATTCTTGGCTTGACTTCTTCCTCACAACCTCCTTTCTTTTCATTTATGGAACCTAAGTACTTGATCTTATACACTGCCTTTATCACCACTGCATGGATATCCACTATTCAGGGGCTTCGACAACTTGCCTACTTGGGAAAACTACTTATAACATAGCTTAAAGTATGGACGTAAGGTCATAATTCTTAATTCTTAATACCAGTAATTAAAGTGATATAGTGTGTTTTTACGGTGAGTAGGCATTATTATCTGTATTTGTAACCATTCTACTTAGTTTTTTGAAATTAATATACACCGACAAAAAAAAAAGAAACTGCCGATTGCAATAGCATCAATTTAATTACTGCATTTAAAATCACTTGTGTTTTGGTCAAAAACTTTTTCGCCGATACTTGTTAGGAGCACGACCATAGATTGTTCAAGCAGACGTCATTCGGGGTTTTATCAATGAAGAAAACGGAGCTACTATGGAAGATAGACCACCAACATATTATACTATCTCATGTACGATTCTTGGCATAAAACTTAAATTTTGCAAATTAAATTACCGTCATTTTTGTTGAAAGTTTGGACCGAGACACCGAAATTAGAAAATACAAAACCAGCTGTATTTTAACAAATTGAGGAACAGAAATTATTTCAGAGCCAGCCACTTTTTTTGATTGGCGAAGGAAAACAAAGATTTTTCCGGTCGAGTGGCAGCATAAAAGCTTTCAGACCAGAATGACTGTGAGTTTTATTGTGATATGCAAGTTCTGTACCACGATTCGTTGATCTTTATTTTAGAAGGAACGATTGTATGATCAAAGATAACGGTTAAAGCAAAAGACCTCGCAAAGTATATTTCGGTAATTGTAACATCAAAAGACAATCGACAATGTTTCAGTTTTGGCCAAAACTGTGTCAAGTAACTGAGGATATAAATACAAGATTGATAACTACATTGCAATGTGAGGTACTTATTTGGACATTAATATTCTTATAAAAGGAAAAATACAACGGTGCAGTTAAACTGAAAAGTTAACCAATGAACGTGTGGTCAAATTTGAAAAGTAAGTTCAGAATGGGATCAAAATTTTTGAAAGCAAAAAGCAAGTGTGTTTTAAATTTCAAAGGCCAAGCGGGTTTACTTAGACACGAGTTCAAAAATAATACCACTACAATATCAGAAGTAAGTTAAATTAAGATTGTTAAATAAATAGATAAATAAACAAGTAAATAATTAAATAAATAAAATAAATAAGCAAATGTATATTTATATATTGTTAGGAAGGAGGAAAGACTAATTATAGTAACTATTTCACATTGACCAAGTACGAATAGTTTGCATTCAAAGTTAACAAGTAAATATTGCGCGAAAAATCGGAAGTAAATTCAAAATTGTTCGCAGTGAAAACAAATAGTGTTTAATCTTTGAAATACAAACGTGCTCACTTAAACACACATTGCAATTTTCAATGTTGTTCTTTGTGAGACTATGGCTTACTTTAAACCAGATCAGAAGTTTAGATTTATTTCATTGACCACACGTTCCAGTCGCCGAAACTGGGTTAAAAAAAAGGAAAGATTGTTATTTCAATAATTCGTCATTTCACACTGGTAAAATACGAATAATTAATGTGCGTTTAAATTTGGTAAGCACGCGTGCAAAAAAACCCAAAACAACACTCAATTAAATTAAATATATTTGGCAATGTAGACTATACTGATTTAAACAAGATCACAGATTTTGATTTTTTTCAGTTAATCACTTTAGTTGCATTACTGCAGTCACAGAGAAAGGCTAAGAAGTAGCTCCAATATTAGAGGACCTGCACGAACAACCACCAATCTCCACGCCTTCTAATGTGGAGTAGAGGTGTATATCTTAATAAGGTTTCCATGCTAATGTGGCATGTAGAAGCAAAGAGGTTTTTTGGTGTTGGTTTTATCTTGATCTTTGAAAAGCGGAATTTGTTGTTTCTTGGTTGGTAATTGTTTCATCATCCTTTAAAGTGATCGTTATAACTAATAAATTAATTATTGTTGTATAGAAGAATCTTCTTTTTTTTCGTTAATGGTAAAAGCAGAGCGAACACTAATTTACTTTGTAACTTGAAGACACTGGTCATATTGACTTGTAACTAGAGCAGGCTGTGTGCTCTTGTCGCCTTGTAACTAGAGTAGGCTATGTGCTCTTGTTTACTTGTAACTAGAGTAGGCTATGTGCCCTTGTTTACTTGTAACTAGAGTAGGCCATGTGCCCTTGTTTACTTGTAACCAGAGTAGGCTATGTGCTCTTGTTTGACTTGTAACTAGAGTAGGCTGAGTGCCCTTGTTTACTTATAACTAGAGTAGGCAATGTGCTCTTATTTGACTTGTATCTAGAGTAGGCTGAGTGCCCTTGTTTACTTATAACTAGAGTAGGCTATGTGCTCTTGTTTGACTTGTAACTAGAGTAGGCTGAGTGCCCTTGTTTACTTATAACTAGAGTAGGCTGTGTGCCCTTGTTTACTTTTAAGTAGAGTAGGCAGTGTGCTTTTTTTTGAATTGTCTCTGGAGTAGGCTATGTGCTCTTGTTTGTCTTTTACTTAGGTTAGGCAGTGTGCTCTTGTTGT
>RDPX01000468.1:301258-312349 GCA_003991215.1 Morbakka virulenta | reverse complement strand
GTCAGTCAGTCAGTCAGTCAGTCAGTCAGTCAGTCAGTCAGTCAGTCAGTCAGTCAGTCAGTCAGTCAGTCAGTCAATCAGTCAGTCAATCAGTCAGTCAATCAGTCAGTCAGTCAGTCAGTCAATCAGTCAGTCAGTCAATCAGTCAGTCAGTAAGTCAGTCAATCAGTCAGTCACTCT
The DNA here is from genome assembly GCA_003991215.1 of Morbakka virulenta. Taxonomy (NCBI): domain Eukaryota; kingdom Metazoa; phylum Cnidaria; class Cubozoa; order Carybdeida; family Carukiidae; genus Morbakka; species Morbakka virulenta. The sequence continues at coordinate 312,169 of RDPX01000468.1, read as the reverse complement.
TTTACTCAATTCATCATTCAAACAGGTACACAAAGACTGGAAAAGCCTAGATGCAGTTATAAAGATAGTCAGGGAAGAAGTCTACAATATTCTATGCTTAGAGTTAAAAAATATTTCGCGTTTTATTCTCGGCTAAAAGTAAATTGTAAATGTCTGAAAATCTGTTGTACTTGCTAGCTACACTATGTTTGATCCATTTATCTTCCAATTGTTGCTCAGACCTTTTATTATATCAATTATGATATTACAATGACTAGTCATATTATAATTGGTAAACACATTTTCATAAGGCAAGAGGTTTATTACAATTTTCTGTTATATCATGAGAAAACTAACCACGCCCAGTTGTGTGGTCTTCTGATGGCCCTGTCTTCGGAAAATTAGGCGATTTTCGTGAACTCTCCCATGCAAGGTTTCCTACTTTATGCTTTCCGTTCTTCCACATTTTCCAGCTATCTTCAAATGAGCAATCGTATGGAGCTGATGAAGAAAAAAAAAGACTCATTTATAATTTCTGTGAAGAATAAGCATTTGTTGGGAAAATTATGTCAATCATAATAGGTGAGTAACTAGGCTGGCTTTTAAAAGCACTTAAATAGATAACTAAATTGTAATAAAACAAAATTAGACAATAAATTAATACTACACCAAGAAATGAATTTTTATTATACTCGCATTTGTCGATAACCAGAACAAAGAAAAAAATATAAGCTTCACATCCTTTAAAGGTTTTGCTTCCAGGAAATGTACAGGATTCTTTCTTGCTTCATGGCATGTTGGCTAAGACCAAGTAAAGGCACTACGTTTCAGCATTTTGCCTGAATGACTGGGCGATTCCATTAATTTGGACACTGACTTCCACTAACCAAAGAAAGTTACCTATGAACGAGGAGACCGAGGAAGGGTACGTCTATTTATTTCTATTAGATTCCATTCTTTCTGCCTATCATTACAGAATTCTGTCCTCTATGTGCAGGTCTTTTATATAATGGAATTCTGTGAAAGGCGATCTGGCCATATTTTTTACTAGGGGTGCTGTGAAATAAGACCTATACAGTGGTGCACACTTTTCAGTTTATAACTGAGGTGATCTGAATTTTTCTAATTACGTCGTGACGTCTTGAATTACCCTGCCAATAGTGATGCGTGGGAGGTAAATGTATTAAATGTATTATATTGTGCAGAATTAATTATAATTAATTCTGCACAATACATTGAAGATATGTATTAGTTTAGACATAGATGTAGATAGAAATGTAATAAGATTGATTGAAGTCATTACCTCAAAGAAACATTATAAACTCCTGTATGTATTCCCGCAGTGGAAACATGGGCGTGAATGGATTTTAAGCATGAATAGTTTACATGCAGAATTTGATTATTTTGGGTTTAAAAATACCAAACGGCAACATGAAGCCTTTTTTTCCCAACTATATGAAAGTGGATGTTTTTGGTGATAACAACACAGTTTACAATTGCAGTAAAAATTTGGGGATAAACGAAGTAATGGTAGTTTTTTTATCCAAGCGTTTTCTTGAAGAAAATCTTTCAAAACATTTTTCGTATCTGAGTGCCTGAAAAATAATTATTTGTACTCTCAGAATCCATTAAAAATCGTTTTTCGTAAAACAAGTCAAAAAGCGCTTTATTAAAATTCTTAAATATGTAACGATTAATCCTCAGACATTAAAAAAAAATCTTTTACATTTAAGGGTAAGTGTTAAATAGCGGTAGTAACTAGTCAGTTTTTGTTGCTGAGGTGACATTTGTCCTATATCTTGATTTTAAAAATATTTCCGTACATGGAACACGGGCGTTATTAGGTACATCACGAAAGATTGCTAACCATAAGAGACTTACTATTTTACACTGTTACAATTTGCTTTTTTGTTACAATGATGTTCATTCAAGGCTAATTCTAGTCATTTATTAAACTTTTTTTAAACTAAGTCTTGAACTATAGGAGTGGTTGAACAAGTGGTTTTGAAAAGGTTTCAATCATTAAATGTAAACAAACAGAAGTGCCCAGACTGATATAAATAACCTCCCCCTGTTTACAATGAATAGCCTCAGTGACCTGCAAACAGGATGTATCAACTCACTAAAAGGAAAGTGCTATTTAGGGAGTGTGGGACACAAATAGGATCTATCACTACTCAAAAACCTGTGTTTTCTGGTCAGTCCAGCTATTGGAAATGGAAGCAGTGATTGTATTTCATATCTATGAACATTATATGATGAAACGCAAAGCAGGGCTACAAGCAGCATGAAATAATTAAAATGTCTGAAAAGGATGGCTTTTTACGAGTTCAGACATTGCTATCCAACCTTAAGGGGATGGTTTAGTTTCAGATTAAGATGGGACTGATGTCTATCACCTAAGCGGTTATCAGATGCTGGTCAAACAGAAGCCCCAACCCTAAACTATGGTGATCATGTTGGTGATCTATTATCTCTTGAAATCGAACTAGAGCTGGTACAGAGCAAATTTAAGCTAACAAAATCTAAAACTGATGCCGCCAGGGAAGATGCTGATGGATACCTCAGTAGTAAAAATATCACATGGAAAAATCATGATCTAATTTCAAAGGAATTTTGATNATGGCTTTTTACGAGTTCAGACATTGCTATCCAACCTTAAGGGGATGGTTTAGTTTCAGATTAAGATGGGACTGATGTCTATCACCTAAGCGGTTATCAGATGCTGGTCAAACAGAAGCCCCAACCCTAAACTATGGTGATCATGTTGGTGATCTATTATCTCTTGAAATCGAACTAGAGCTGGTACAGAGCAAATTTAAGCTAACAAAATCTAAAACTGATGCCGCCAGGGAAGATGCTGATGGATACCTCAGTAGTAAAAATATCACATGGAAAAATCATGATCTAATTTCAAAGGAATTTTGATGTTGTACTGGTTGAACAAGGATGAAGATAATTCTTCACTTGCTTTGCTTGAATTTCATCGTGACGTTGTTCAGTTGATCTTTCTCAAATATGCTGCAGGAGATAGAAGAGCAAGTGCTTCAATGATTTCAAATAGTATCTTTGAATTTTTAGGTTTTTAGATTTTAGTGATTAGTTCCTCTAAATTTCCGCTATTCAATTTAGGCTCCTTTTTCAGCATTTTCAGTGTCTTACTATGTGCTAATAGTCTTACATTGGCCCAAAAGCAGTTTTTAGCTTTCTATTTTCATTATGTTTTTCCTTTTTCCTTTTTGTTTACTAATGTGTCAAAACAGGACCATATTGATAGCATTTATTTACAGTATATGAAAAATATTGATGTGTTTATATGTATATTCTACATAGATATATTGTATCCTGTATAAACATTAATGTAATAATAATAATAACAATAATAATAACAATAATAATAAAAACAATAATAATAATAAAAGCATTATCTAGTTTTCCCTGTAAAACAGGGAAGATGCAAAAAGTTTGTTAAAAGAATTTCAGAAGGTGCTCAGTCAAATGCAAGACCACCTTACTCGAAGCATGTTTTTAGGCTTGTTATGGATATTAAGAGCTTTTGTGGCAGTGTGAAATTTCTGGTTCTTTTATTTAGTTTTATGAAGATAATGTTGTTACTGTCAAACTTTCTTTCGATTGTTTCATAATCGCAAAGGTAGGAAAAGGTTACCACAACAATAGTTGGTAGCATTACTTCTTTGGCTTTTCTCCTTCATATTAGTTTGCTAATTGTTTTTCATCCTATGTCATGGTGCTGAAGCTGCACTAACTTCTTGAGCAATTAAAACACATTCCGTCGACCGCAAAGAATATGCTATATCCAACAAATGTCATCTTGTGCTACATTTGTTGATTCATTGAATTTATTCATGGCGATCTCTAACTAAAGATCGCCGTGAATTTATTCTAATAGTAGAGATTCACAAGTGTGTTGTTGATATATATTGGTAATATAAAACGAGACTCCTCACATATAATGACTTCTGTCATGAAAGAGCCGGTTAATGCTTTCCTAAAAGTATGAATACTTGTTCCCTGCAGTGCCCATGTTCCAGCTGCGTTTTTCTAAAGCTTGTTGAGCACTAATTCCATGATTCATTCATTCATTACTTCACTAATTTAGTAACTTTTTCATTTTGTTCAATTAAATGTTAGTGGATTTTAAAGGGTTAAAAAAATGTTGTAGTCAACGATAACTTAAGAGTGTACGCAGAAGAATGTAGCAACATCTTTTAATAAATAATAACTAAAAAAAAATAAAAAATAAAAAGGTATATTGTGTTTTTACTAGAGTGGAGTTAGGTTCATTTTGTGATTTTATTGTTTGGGTAGCAAAAATGGTTAATTTATCATAAACACTTAAACACCTAAAATGTGAAACAACACGTAAGAGCTAAGTCTCGTAATTTCTCGATTATCCATCCAAAATTCATCCATCCCTCTATTACCGTTAATTGGGTTTTTGGATTATCCACCCCTGTTCCAAAGAAGTCTTACCTTTATCTTCTGAGTCATTTATGCAGACTGACATTTTAAAAGAATTTTTCATTTATTAACTATTAGAGCAACAGGGTCAGAAAATTGTCGAGAAATTAGGTATGCTACTTGATGGAAGGCATGCACAAGGCAGATTATTTGATGAATGAGCAGGATCAAACCTTCTATCTCACAACCTACTTAGTTCATGTTCGGCATTAAATTTATCAACAATAGAAGTTAACTAGAAGAATAAAATTGCAAAAGATAACTCATTGGCGATCGCTTGACTCATTGTTGATTGGTTTGTCTTTGCACAACCTTTAATATCAGTGAAAATATTGCAAATGACTTTCAAATGTCTAAATACATGAAACATTACAATGGCAGCATAACGGTTCTTGCAGTCAGTCAAATATGTTTACCATCAACTGTTCTTCAGATAATTTCCTTTCGCTCTAGGTCAACCAAGCCTATATCATTTATCGTCTACTCAACTCAGATGGCGCTTTGTGTTTGCTGTCCTTTCGAAGAAATTTTTTGTGCAGGGTACTATAGGGTCTATAAATACAAATACGTGTTGTATAGATCCATCGAAAGTTGAAACAGGTGACAAGCCAGTAGTAAAATCAGCTCTAAAAGAGAAGTCGACAGTGAGTTGTTATTCGCCCATTTTAATGCTAGATTAGAATACTTCCCTGCAGAAATATGCTTCTTTAAGGGATATGACTTTTTGTGATTACAGCTCACTCAAAAATAGTGCACAAATTATCCATGACATCTCATCTGATAACGTGTTTTCACTGAATGACTTGAAGCGAGTTTATATTTTTTGATTTTGTCACTTGATTTTGTTTAGGCATGTTATAGAACTCATGATGACTTCTTCTGAGTCAAACATTTGAATAAATCAGTTCAAAAGACATTAAGAAAAACGACGTGAATTTGAAAAAAAAGTGGTGTACTAAAACTATGTTTCCATCATTACTTATCAAAAGCTGATTCTCTCAAACTTGCTGCAGATGTTGCAATGGGTAACGAACTGGCCGTCAGTGTGTGTGTATGTGTGTGTGTGTGTGTGTGTGTGTGTGTGGTGGCACGTTTCAAGCACAATCCTGGTCTTTTGAATTTTTCTGTTTACAGTCTGTCAATAAACACAGTAAATAACTACTTGGCTAAAGCTTGGCAGTAAAGGCGACGAGAAAATGTTTTGGCTACTCACCTCATATTTAGTCCCTGCCCATATGTGTGGTTATAAGCCACTATTGCCTTATGGTGTTTCAAATACCTTTTTGGTACTTTGTCTTTGATGTAGCAAACAGAAAGTGACACAGGGTATGCTTGTCCAATAGAAAGTTTATTTTACTAATGTAAGAAATGTTTTACTAGACAAAGATCAGATTTAGATGTTATCAAGATATGGGAAACCAGGACTTCAGAGAATTGTTCAAAATGCCAATACTTACTCATGGGGTCTTTCTTCTTGCGACAAATGTCTTGCTCAGAGGATTTTCCCGTGCACGCCTGTTGATTGGAATTTTCACATAATCTTATACGATAGTGAAATCCAAAGCCTACTTGTTCTGAGCATGGACTCCACGTGCTCCATTCTCCCCATTGTGGCTTCCCTTTTAGATGTAAAAATGGCTTTTATCAATTAAGAAAAATAAAACAACTGGCCAGTTAATGAGGAAAGTAGAGTAGATAATTATGAAAAATTACAAAGAAAAATGACATTATTCTTATTAGACTATTGCACTGCTATTTATGATCACAGACACCACCTCACCCCCACACACCCCTATGTGTCAGAATTGTCATAACATACTCAGCTTATGGTATTCTGGCTGCATTTAAAATTAGGTTTGTTTAAATAAATAATAACTTTAAAGCTAATAATAATAATTATAATAAAATATTAGTCTATTAGTTAATTGAATCAAACTAGGGACATTTCTTAATCTTAATCAAAGTTTTCCAGGAAGATTTTTTATTATTGTCTGGGGTCAGGATGCTAAAGTGACACTTAAATTTATTTTTTTAAACATTTTCCGACCATATAATTTCAATGTACTGGATAAAAAGGGGACTTAAGAACAGTGCAAAAGATCAGCACATAAATTCTCTGGATTTGTAAATCTATACTTTCTATACAATCTATCGGCATGCGCTTACACCGACATTAACACATTACAAATTATCGAAAAGCTCCCAGAGCCGTAATTTGCATTCATATCCTTTTCTCGATATTTTAGTGGACAAGACTAAATAAGACAGGTCTCTGAGTCAAATAACGTCCCTTGTATAAAGGTAATTAGTTAAAAATTCAATTACTGAAATATTTCAAAATAGTGTGCTATCCTTAGAGATGATAAAAAAAATAAAACAATTTTAGATATTTGAAAATAATTTCTATGTGTATTCTCTAAAATTAGTTATTTTCCATGAGCGTCCATTGTAACTTTTTCTTTTATGTATCTCTATTCCTTCAGATTTAGACTAATACTAAGGTGCTTCTGCGTCGTACGATGTATGAGGCAGTCAGTAGGTTCCATCGATCACAGTCCCCACTCAGTCTATTGATATCACTGTTAACAAGTCAGATGTGTCTTTCTACTCGTTTTAGCCAGCTCATCTTGGGTCTCCCTATCTTTCTGCAGCCTGCTGGTATCCATCTGACAGCTTGATCAGAAGATGTTGTTGCGTAGAGCCTCCAGACACACTCAAACCAATGGAGTCGCCGTCTACAAATAGTGGTTGACAGAGGGACTGGTGGAATCTGTTCCTGACCCCTTCGCTTGATACAAAGTTATTTCATTTGATACATAGGATTTTAGAGTGGTACCTTGAGTCAAACGCATTAAAGCCTCAAGGAGATATCCCATTTTATTTTTTAGGATATTGATTACAGTTATAAATGCTGTTATTTAATCAGTAAGCATTCTAACCATTGCATACATCAACCTCACTATTCTGTCTAAATACAACAATTGAGTTCCTAATCACGTGTATTTTCAGAGTTACAAATATTTTTTTTCTACCTTAGAAATGCTAAGTTTTCATAAAATTGGAAAAATTGAAACCTTATTCTTATTTTCATATGCGTATTGTTATTTAATTTCTTTCATGATCAACAGTATTTTGAAAAAGGCATTGGAATTAAAGTGTAAAGTGCTTTTGATTTTTAAATGCGAATCGGCATCACTAAATCTAACTTTAAGGACAGAGAAGAGGTGTTTAAAAGTGCAAGTTCTTAGCCTTAGTAATTGCAAAAGACTGGAGAAGAGTCCATAGGCCCTAAATTGCCCCAGGGAGGAAGGCCAGCAATCGTTTGCCCTTAATTTCAGATTTTCGAATTTTCGAACCATTTTTCACTTCAAATTGACCACGTTTTTAAACCCAGTTGCAATTTAAGGCAAAAGTGCTTCTGAACAAGTTGAGGTGGTTTATTTTTTAAAAATAACAAAATAGATATGCAAAGACTCCCAATATCAAAACAACAACGTGACTCGCAAAATCAACAGCACCAAGTAAATGAATACCTTAAGAATCACCTGATCCTGGAATGTATATCCTTTTCTAGATATGGAACCTTTCAGCAAAGCAATGAACGATGCATATAAATGTGTATCACTCATTGTCTTGCTCATGAAGGGTAGCCTAATCTATACATTTTCCTGNATTTTCGAACCATTTTTCACTTCAACATCCTAAATTGTTGAAAAGTTTGAAAAAATTAAAAATTGTTTTATAATTGACCACGTTTTTAAACCCAGTTGCAATTTAAGGCAAAAGTGCTTCTGAACAAGTTGAGGTGGTTTATTTTTTAAAAATAACAAAATAGATATGCAAAGACTCCCAATATCAAAACAACAACGTGACTCGCAAAATCAACAGCACCAAGTAAATGAATACCTTAAGAATCACCTGATCCTGGAATGTATATCCTTTTCTAGATATGAAACCTTTCAGCAAAGCAATGAACGATGCATATAAATGTGTATCACTCATTGTCTTGCTCATGAAGGGTAGCCTAATCTATACATTTTCCTGAAAATTCTTTACACTATGGACTCTGTTAATGACGAAGGATTAGGTATGTATGTATGTATGTATTTATTCGCCACTAACAAAAAAATAAAAATGTTCAAAGGTAAATGGTAAAAACCTAATACATGATGTTATCCAAAATAGTTAAAAAATAAGACTAAACAGAAACAAAAAAGAACGAAACAAACAGGCGGGACGATAATCAAGAGAAACGGTGGCAGGGGTAGCATAATACAGATCATGAAGACCTTATTTTCATTATGGTTTCTCTGGAGATGTAGCTCATAATAGCTTAGAACGTTTGACATGGTAAACCTATATCAATAATACATTTTTATGTCTGTTATGTTCAGATTATATTCTGCTGATACTTTTTTAGATGGTCATAGGTCTCTATTTCCACAAAAGCTTCGTTTTGATTCATTAATATTTGTATTCTTTATGTACTTTCAAAATAAAAGGTGACAGTTGAGATACAGAATAATCTAGACAGCTGATGTTTACAGAAAAGTATATCCCGCATTTAACTAAATCGTCTCTTGAATTCATAACAGAGGAGAAAACCACAATACCTGCACTATCCTCTACACAAGATTGGTCAGTGTTCCCATTTGGGAACATTATTGCACCTCAGAGGGCAACTCATAGACTTGATTACTTCAACTGTGTATGATATTACAATTCATTTCGATGGAACCTAGGCCAAACATAGTTGCAGTAATGAAGATTAAAGCTCACAACGAAATGAAAGGAGTGGGAAAACGATTACGTTATCTTTTGAAAACGGAGCAAATTACACCTACTGATTGTACCCTATTGAGCATTACAGCTGGTTTCTATTTGGGATGGTATTACTATTTGTAATTTCTGGTGACAGTTGGAGGAATCCCAGGTTATGACGTACCTTTTAAATTTTGCAAAGTCTGTGGATGATTTGGGTGTAAGAAGAAAGATTACAGAGATAAGTACGAAATGAAAATCCAGGTACACAAAGACTCAGGAAAACATCAACTTAGCTATAAAGGTAGTTCTAATACCATGCAAATGAAAGAAGCTATTATCACATAGAAAAGGTCTACCTCAAGGCCAAATTTTAGATAAGGATGTATAACAACTATGACTAATTTTATAGGTGTGAATTTAAACAAAGGAAGTGTTAATGGCTATAAGGTTCTAAACAATACCGTGAAAATAAGATAATAAGATGTATTATTATATTCTATTGTTATTAGTGCACACTTGAGAATTTGTTTTATTTCCATTTGTTGAATTGACTCCGTAGGATTTTTTGGCTCTCCCCTCATGCGAAGTGAAGTTGGGTAATTCTGTTGACAAGGCTTGTACTTGACAGGTTTTGGGTTGGGTAGCTATAGGAAGAAGAAAAAACCTGTTTATATGAGGTGGGTTTGCTTACTTAGGTCAGCTGACTCCGTGAAATGAATTGCTCAGGTTTTGACCAGACATCAACTTCCATCTTACCACAGTGAGTTGACCTCTTTCTGGCGTTTGAAAACGAGTTCTTTAACTGGTCTTCAGCACTTGCTCACAGGCAGGTTCTGAGCACGTTCTTGTGAGGTCGTGGAGCCAGTTGATCAAGTCGTCTTTCCAAATCATACATTTCGTTACGTTAAATAGTCTTTGAAAAATAGAAGTCAAAGTTCTATAACAGTAGGCTTACAATACCTTTTTTGCAGTTGAAAATAAGACCAAGCTTTATTTTATCCCCTCGAGAGAGACCATTTCCACCAAGTCTTTCTCTGCTATTTTGACGGGAAATCATAATTGGGTTTCTGTCAGCCGAGTAGGTGAATCCAGAAAAATGGGTAACAGAATGGATATCGTATGGAGCATCCTTTTCATTGAAATGTTCGTACTTATATTTTTCAAACGCTCTGGCATCATCACCTACAAAAAAACTCCAGAATATTATTCGAAATATTGTATAATTTTTTAGATTGGCATTTGATTGATCTGAAAAAATCAATCAAATCGAACTTTAATCATTAAATGTACAGGAAACCTCTAATAAGATTTTGGAAAATTGGCATTGCCAATTGTCAGAGACACGAACGTGCGAGAGGGCACCGGGCTCCAAATTTCCAGCCTATGATCTTGTAATCTACTGTCTAGTTTGTAGTATCAGGTTAAAAACATAAACATCACAACGAAAACAAAAACAAAAACTCCACAACAATAACAAAAACAAAAAATACCACAACAATAACAAAAACGAAAACAACAAAAACAAAAACTCCACAACAATAACAAAAACAAAAAATACCACAACAATAACAAAAACAAAAAAGAAACAAAAAAATAACAAAAACAAAAAAACAACAAAAAAAACAAAAACAAAAAAAAACAACAAAAAAAAAAAAAAAAAAAAAAAAAAAACAAAAACACAACAAA
>RDPX01000468.1:278196-289069 GCA_003991215.1 Morbakka virulenta | reverse complement strand
TTCACACCCATTTTCTCCATGTATCTTTCAAACTTGTTTGAAATGACTCCCAATGCTCCAATTACTACAGGTATCACCGTAACTTTATTCATTTGCCATACATGACCTATTTCTTCTCTCAACATTTGGTACTTTTCAATCTTTTCAAGTTCTTTTTCTGCTACTCTTGAATCTCCTGGCACAGCAATATCTATTATTTTTACTTCTTTGTTCCTCTTATCTACCAACACAATATCTGGCCGCCTTGCTTCAATAAATCTATCACACTGAATGGTGAAATCCCATAGGAGCTTGAAATTCTTATTAAATTATTATTTTTATTATTATTATTATTATTATTATAAACTCTGATAAAACTATTTACCTATTATATGACTTAAAGGCAAGGCGAAATTTTTTTATTACACAAGTCAAAAAATGAAAAAAGAATTCTGCTGCCTTACGTTTGAGACCTGTTTCTGAGAATTCGGGGTCGTTAAAATAGTTTTCGTCTATCACATCACATTTGTTTTAGCTGCAGACTGGGTGATATTGATCCTGCTCAAAGAAGCAAGCAGTCCAAGGATCAAGTGAAGTAGTGCATTGACTTGAGATTCTTAGGAAATTAAATATTGTCTTCATTCTAAATCTGTTTTTTGTGGTCACCTGGCTTTGCTTTACAGTAAAATCTTACTGGAAGAGCTAGTACTAGTGAAAGAGCTTCAGTTCAAGTTTAGCATTCAGCGTGTGAGGTTGTGCTGTTCAGTCAAATGTGTAATTTTTTTAGTCTTTAAACGTGTTGAATCTTCCGTCTAATATTACGTTATGTATGCATTTAAACTTTCTTTATGCATGAATATAATGCGATTGTGTATAATATTTTGTTCTTTGTTTTCAGATTAGTTTAATGAAAAAATCATTATGTAGCATGCCCTCTTTGCGTAGGAAATGTATCAATTTTCCTGACTCGTTTTGTTATATCTGCGGTACATTTACATTACCCGATCAAAGAAAATATGTTAGTATATTTGTGCAGCAAGCATATTTGGCTTATTTTCTTATTAAATTAAGGGATCAAGATAAACCTTGAACTCCAAACAATGTTTGAAAACCCTGTGTTGAAAATCTGCGGCAATGGATAAAGGGATAAAGGAAGCGACTAGAATTTGGATTTCATCAGGTGTGGCGGGAGCCAAAACATCATGCAGACGATTGCTACTTTTGTCTCTCAAAGACCTCTGGTTGTAGCAAGAAGACACGTCATACCATAAGTTACCCTAATCTTGATTCTGCTGTTCGCCCAGTGGTCCATTCAGATGCTATTCCAGTACCTGCATTCAAGGAACTTCCTTCAGTGGACAGTGGAAGGGATACATGTGAACCTCATGAACAAAACAGTGGTCCAGGCATTGCAGAGACACCTGAAAAACAACCTGCAATCTTCAGTCAGTTTGAACTAAATGATTTAGTGAGAGACTTAGGTCTGTTAATAGAGTCAGCAGAAATATTAGCCTTCAGACTTAAAGAATAGAATTTGTTAGAAAAAATACAAATGTTACTTTCTATCGCAAAAGGGAGAAGGATTTATTGACTTTCTTTACAGCAGGAGAACAATTTGTTTACTGTTGTGACATAGCAGTACTGTTAAAAGCAATGGGTGTTTTAAAATATGATGCAAGTGAGTGGTGACTTTTCATAGACAGTTAAGAGTCTGAAATGTATATTGCTTCATATTGAAAACTTGTGTGGCGTGATTCCTATTGGTCATTCTGTGCACTTAAAAGAGGAGCATAAACACAAAAAAATCTATTAAATTCATTAAAATACGATGAATATAAATAATCCATGTGTGTGGATTTGAAAATGATCAATTTTTTACTTGGGCAACAAGGAGGCTACACAAAATATCCATGCTTTTTGTGTTTATGGGACAGCCGAGCCAAGGACAAACATTGGAAATAGAAGGTCTGCCCTGTTAGAGAAAGTTTAACTGTAGAGAAAAAAAATTTAATACACCAATCACTTGTTCCTCGAGAGCAAATCATTTTCCCACCCCTTCATATCAAATTAGGACTAATAAAACAATTTGTGAAAGCTCTGAATGTAGAGGAAAGCTGTTTCAAGTTCATATGTAGAACATTTCCTGGCATCGATAGGCCACAAAATGAAGGCTGGCATCGATAGGCCACAAATCAGAAGGTTAATGCAAGCCAAAGACTTCTTGCATTCGACGAGTGATGTAGAAAAGAGGGCTTGGGATTCATTTGTGGCCCTTGTGAAAGGGATTCTTGGAAATTAAAAGGCTAAATACTACAAAGGTTTGGTTAAGACATTGCTTGACAGTTTCCATCGTTTAGGCTGCAACATGAGCATAAAAATCCATTTCCTTAGGAGTCATCTTGACGAATTTCTTGCTAATCTTGGTGATTTCAGCGATAAACACTAACAGCGCTTCCATCAAGATATAAAAATCATGGAGGAGAGATATCAAGGCCGGTGGAACATGAACATGATGGCTGACCACTACTGGAGCATTCACCGAGACTGTGTTGAAAGTCCACACTCCAGACGGTCAAGCAAGCGAAAATTTCTATCATGAATATAAAGGTGGGTAGTTTATAATACGTGGGTTTTTATTAGTTATATGGGAATAGACCGTGTACATGTGTAGCAAATATATAAACATATATATGATATCTAATATATATAGGTGTTATAGGTATTTAATGTAGCTATGCTTAATGTTTATGAAAGAATATTCTTTAGGATTACATATACATCTACTACAATATAAAAGAGGGATATGCTGTAGCACAAAAATCTGATGTGTTACAAATAAATGGATAGCATGTTTGAATTCAGCAGGCAAAATTACAAAAAAATCAACTACAAAACGTAAAGCAGCAAAAAGTGTGTTGACCAGTGTTATCATTAAAATATTTAATTTATTTAAATATTTATCATTAAAAATCGCTTATATCACATATTGCTAAGCAAAATTGCAAGCATTTTTTTTTGTTTGAACTCTCTGTGTTCCATATTACTTGGATGAAGAAAGATCAAACTATTAAAACAATGAACATTTAACCTTTTTAGTTTTTCTGTAAAGCTGACCTGCCTTTTTATTTACATTAAGATTCATCCAACATGGAATGGTGTTATTCATAGGAGACTGAGGGGTACATTTTCAGTTTTTGTCATTATACTCTTGGATGTAATACATATAGAGGAAGTAGGAAGGAAACTCAGCTCTTATTTTTGACAGTATAATTAGTTTTGAGGGTATGGCACTTAGTCTGTATTTCTTTCTATTTGTATCTCAGGAATGACTGATGAATTTGAATTGTTCTCTGGAGTTCGACAAGGCTGTATATTGTCTCCTTTTCTATTTATAGTATGTTTAGATTTTGTTATGAGAAGAACCATGACGAATGAAAATTTTGGAATACCATGGAAGGATGATAGAAAGCTCACAGATCTTGATTTCGCAGATGATATAGCCTTATTAGCCCAAAATGTCACAAAGTGTCAACAGGTAACAGACAGACTCCAACTTGAAAGCTCGAAGGTGGGTTTGCGCATCAACGAAGGAAAAAGTAAGATAATGAAGGTTAACAACTACCAAATACAGCAAGTGAGTGTCAATGGAAATCCACTCGAAGAAGTAGAGAAGTTCCCATATCTTGGAAGCTATTTGACAGAATTAGGCGAGGTGGAAACAGATTTGAATGCCAGATTAGGAAAAGCAGGGGCGACCTTTAGAACAATGAATCATATATGGAAATCAAGACAAATCAATGTAAAAACAAAGATTAAACTATACATGGCTATAGTTGTTTCAACAGCATTGTATGCTAGTGAAACATGGAAGACCACCAAGAGAATAGAAAGAAAACTGGATGCTTTCCACACACGAAACTTGAGAAGAATTCTTGGAATTACATGGAGGGACAGGGTCACCAATGAAGAAATTTATAGACGAACAGAGCAAGGGCAATTACACAAGAAAGTAGAAGAGAGACGATGGAGACTTGCAGGACATGTGCTCAGATTACCACCCAGCAGATACGCGAAGCAAGTAATGAAATGGAAACCTGTAGATGGAAGCAGACGAAGAGGCAGACCTGTGAGAACGTGGCAAGCTACATTCAGGAGTGATGTGACTGTACGAGGGCTGTCTCCCAGAACCGCTCAAGCCGTAGCTGACGACCGTAGGCGATGGAGAAGTCTTGCTGTCCGATATCCGGAACGGGATTGGAGGACCTAAGGTCTAAGGTAAGGTATCTTAATCCAACTTTTAAAACATAGATAATTACCCCAAAGGTGTATCCAATGACTAGTACTATATACTTAGAAAAATGAAAGCTCTCCAAGGTCTTATAATAGATTAATGCGTCTCGTGGTTACAACAGTTAATTATTTACTATAACCTCAACATACCACTTGTTCTGTTCAAATATACTTGAATGTATTTATCACGACTTGGTCTGTTGTGCTCGTGTCCAATACCTGTAGAAACAACATTTGTATGTATTATTCCTTTATTATCTCAAAAGAGAATCAATAGAATTTCAATTAGCTAAGATTTGCATGATTAGGAAAACTATAACTTTTTTGAGATACGGGAAAATGTATCAAATTAGTGAGAAAGGCAACTCTGAATGAGTTTCTTTATATGGGGTGTATAAATCGTTCCTCTATTTTTTCAAATATGAATATTTTGTTTATGTCTAAAGTCCTTCTCGTAAAATCACAGGGAAGTTTACCTGGGTTATTTATAAGCATTTTTGCAATTTCTTCATTTACTTTCGATGACCATTTAGAAGTACCGAACAGTACATTTTCGGTTCACGAGATTTTAGATTCATCAAATGGCCTTTTTCTTCAAACCAATAAAGAGGCTTGCTGTCAGCCTCAAGTAATAGCTTTACAATTTTATCAAGGCTCCTACTGTCACAGAAATCTACAGTATCATCAGCATATTTTACTATAACTGAATGTACCAGCAACGGCACTGAATAATATAGCAAAATAAAAAAGACCCCAGAATTGAACCTTGTAGGACACCTGAATAGACTTCAGATCAGATAAAATTTCATCAAAACAAACACGTATGTGACTATTGAATAAATAACTCTTTAATCATTCTAATTCATTGTTACGAAGTCCATAACATTCAAATAACCTAGTTTTGTCCTTTGATATCGAACGTCTTGGTATCTACTTTAGTCTATGAAACAGGCGACTACCAGTTCACCAGAGTGCATGAAGTTCCAAAAGTGCAAGAGCAGTTAGCCGAGTTAGTTTTCCTTTACAGAAACCTGTCTGATTTTCAGAAATTTCCTTCTTACAGATAGTCCTAAAACTGGTAATGAACATCACAATCCATTATTTTTTGACACAATTGACAGAATAGATATTGATGTTTAACTTTCAATTTCTATGTTAATTTTTCAACTTCGGTTTTAACCAATTGGGTTACCCTTGCAATTTTGCTTTCTGTTGGGAAGGCTGTAGTTGCAAGGAAAGGATTGAGTAATTAAGTAGATAACTGCAGAATTTATTTCGCCGGCTGAATCTTTCAGGAGCTTTGGCGGTAGCAGATCGACAAATTCCTTTTCAGCCTTTTACGATGTTTACGAATAGCTGTAGCCATTATATAGCAAAACCTAGAAGGCTTGGAAGTGAGGTTCATACAATTTTTTTTCTTTCCTCCACGTAAGGTTGTTCAGCTAACCAAAGTTTAATACACGAGACAATGGTTGTATGAACATTTGTAAATCTTTTTGCAATTTTTAACCGATTTGATGTTAACTCAGTCTCAATCTTAATTTCAATACTGCTATTTATTTTCTATTTCACTAGGAAAATTGTCTTTTTTATTTTTAATAATGTTTCAGATTTTTTTGTTGCTTTTTTCAAATTAAATTTCTGTATAATTTTGATTTCGTTTTATGTAGTGCAATGTTAACGTTATTTCTTTTTGTCTTGTATCCATCAATGTCAGTCAATAATTTTGTTTTCTTCCTTTCTTGAGAAGCACACCAATCTTTTATAATTCTTTTAATTCTTTAGATAACCACGGACAGAGTTTTCCTCGTCCCTTTTTTCCGTAACAAAGAAGCCTGTTGTTGAAATAGATTTATTAAAGTTTTTTTTGAAATGATATCACTATGGTTAACATTTTAAATTTTTTCAGGCTCACTAATATTTGAAATTTAAGCGGAGCGGTGGCTTAATGGTTAGTGCAAGTGCACTGTAGCCATGAGGTTTGTCCAAAATCTTGATGTCAACCTTCTTGCTGGTTTCAATAGCATCACAAAAATTCCATCTAAACAACAAGTTATTTTATTCAATGGTTCCTCTATCCAGTACAATCCAATACCCAATTAAACTTGCCCAAGGCCCATCCCCTACAACACAGCAACTACTTTGAGATAAACATCAAGTTATACACTCTGGTCTCAGAAATTGATTGAAATATCCTTCCCACTCACCTCCAAAATAGATATGACTACAGAAATTGAGCCCCATGGCTGATCCACCGACACCTCATTGGGCTTTACCAGAGATTATACAGCCCATCAATTGCAAAATTTGCTTTCCCGACAACAGTAAACAGCAATTCCCTGAAGTGAAATCAACACATTGGCCTTGTTGCCATCATCAACATATGTAATTACATATAGCAACAAGTTTGACGAACCAGGTCACCTACCATACCTAACACTGGGTATAAGTTAATCTAGCAAGTGATACAAATACATACTCAAACCACATTTTACCAGGTCCCAGTTTTTAAAGTTTATAGAGCTTTTCCGATCCCTTGCCGTCTACCACCGTAGCATTATTGTATGCTGCCGAGTTTAACGTCTCAAACGCCAAATCATCTTGGTTCTACAAGAATATGTGACATCATTTACCAAATCTTTAGTAACTTAAAGAGAAAACATATTTTTGATTGTGATGCGTCGATCCACTTCCAGCTTATAGTTTGCCAATGGTCTACTATCTACCACTTGCGCCAATGCAGCCCCAGGGTCCCAGACTTTTAGACATGATTCCATTTTTGTTAAATATGGCTTAGTTCTCGATATTGGCACACCTAAGAACGAAAATAGTAACCTTGTGCCCAATTCATTCATTCAAGAGTTAGATCTCGAATTATTGAAAAATGATCCCTCTGATTCTCCTGTTGTTTTTTTCAGTTGTCGAATTCATACCCGGCGACTCTCCTCCTGGAATATGTTAACTCGAGTGTAAGTTCAGCAACACGCAGATTGCAACATCGGTGATTCTACTTATCCAAGTCTAACTGTCATCCAAACTTTCTAATTGTTGGCCCAGTGAAATCTCCAAGGCTCATGGAAAGTCTAGACAACCCCTTCCTTTACTTCGTTCTGGTGACCTTTTTTACTTATTCATAGATTAAAACAAACAAGAGTCCCTCACCGCTACCCACACTATATCATTATATTCATAAATCCCACTCATTGTCGTGTCGGAAAGTTAACTGACACTTGGCGGAAAGGTACCATATACCAAGTTAGACTTAAAGATTGGTACATAATTTTTGAAGACTTCAAAAATCTCCCCTCAAACATGGCAGAACTTCAAATGTCAACCATCAGAAGGGGACTCTGATTCTGATGACGTAGGCGTCTCTCCATCCACATCTCAATCTGTACTCATCATTGATCACGATAGCAAGCCACTCTTTCATCTAAATGACCATTATACCCAACCACCTACCATCGTCATTGCCCATGATACCATGCACCAACCTCCAATGTCATCTTAGATACCTTCAGAGCTAGCCTTACCTATATCCAGTGAACCTCCAAAAGTTCCAATCATCTTAGACCGCAAAAGAGGGTTGCTTCGCCCCTAAGAACATAGCATTCATAGCAATGTGCACCTTGAGAGTAAGGTGCACATTGTTCAGGGGTTAACAGCTATGATGATAAAAATAGGGAATGGAATTGACTAAATTTAGGTGGTTTTTTTAAAAATGAAATAACCCAATGTAGAAAAAATGCCAATGCAAATATCTCCTTTATTTTTAAACATATCATGACAACTAATAATGAAAACATACCTAATGCATGCATTGTTAAATGAAGCAAACTTCCTGTATCCAAACACTTTCGTGTTACTGAAACTAGCGTTTTGCATTCCCTGCCATTTCTAGTCGAATCACAGTAAGGAGAAAGGCATTTGCCATAGTCTGAAAAACAACTTAAAAGAAATAAATAAGTAAATCATAGCGTTATTCAAATTGCTTGGTTTGCAAGAAGGAGAGAGTTATTGAAATCTTATTATGCATTGAGGTTTTAAACCTGATCAACACTTTTATGATATTGCAATAAAATCTGAAAATAAATGCTCTTTATTGAGGTACAAACCCTCTTCCTTAAATGTCTAACAGTTTAACCATTCAGTAAAAATTATCCGTAAAACAATCTACCCCTTTGATTGGATTTTCAAGATAGATTTTCTAGGCAGTGGTACCCCAAGTTACTCTCAGAATGCTCCGATCTTATATTTTAGTAAACAAATTAGTGCAAAGAATATGAGGATATGAATAGTATATGAATAGTATTAAAAATTAGCATATGATATAGATAGTGAGGATTTTGAATTGTTACCAAGTGAAAAATATCTGTGAATCGAAGTGAGTTTTAATGGGGTTTCTACAATTCTAAACCCTTATTAACTATATCAAATTTACAGATATTGATGTTTAAACAGATATTTATACAGATAAATTCACACAGATATTTACATATATCCATATTGTTTATAGAGACTAGTGGATCTGGCCAATGAATGGGAGTGTCATTCTAAGGGAGAGTCAGTTCCATATAGGATGAAATGTCCAATGCAATCTAGGGTTAAGAATGGCTAAGTCAAACAACAGTATAGTTGCAAGTTGATATCGTTAACAGCCCATAGTACCGATAGCTCAGGTGGTTATTCGGCTTTGGCCTTGCTACATTCCTATAGCTAGGGTCAACAACTTATTTTGTACCTGGCTAGAGACTTTCTTGTGGCATCACATCCCCAATCACATGCAATTTCGTACCTATTCAGCTATTGTGAGAGCTTTAAATATCTTTGATCCAATCTCTTTTTATGTCACATCTGTATATAAGTGAATAAACAGTTTTTGTGACTTTCAAAAGATTTATCGAGGATGCCAAAAAGGATACTTATTTGTGAGAACAATTGTGTTACTTTGCCGATAGAAAGGACTAGATTTTGGAAGGAATGGCAAAGGATGAAATTAAAAATATTACATAAATTACACATTTTCAAATACGCTCACACACTCATCAAATCTTCTGTCAGAGTTTTACATAACTTTTGTTTGATTTTTTGAAAAGTCATTCATATATATATACAAATAAATCTTTTCTGTATTAAATTCCAAAAGGAATATTGCATGGAAGAAGGATGATTTTCACCAGTATCATCCCTTATTAGAATGATTTGAGACCAAGAGCAGCGGTTAATTAAAACATCTTGATTTCTAAAATATTTTAGCTAGAGTATTAAATTAGTGAGAACATTTAATCTGTTACAATATCAATAAAAGATTAAATGTAGCATACAATGGCAAAGGATGAAATTTAAAGTATTATACATTCACCACTCTCAACAAAGTTGGAAACACTGTTTTCAGTAATTTCACTACCAAGATAATTATCAGTATTGTTTCACTGAAACAATTCTTGGAAGCACAACCAGTTCTTTGATAAAGACACGGGAAAGAAAGTTCCAAAGTAAATACACAAATTTGAGACAAGAATGTAAATTTTGTGAAAAAATCATTTTCTTAGGCTGAATTCGTTTTTTGCATGATCATCTACTGTTCACAGCCTTGCTTTTCCTGCTAGTTTTATCAAACAGAATAATTGGATGATCTTTCACAAGAAGAGGTTAATGACGTATGCAGTGAAAAACTACTTACGTTGTTCCTACATAGTAAATTATCCAAAAATCAGTTTTTTCTGGCTTCTGAGTTCTGTCAGTGGCAGGAATTCTTTTAAACTTTACACATTTCACAGCGTCTTGTATTGTTTTGACGACATTAGATACCAATTTCTCCAGCTGATCTAAGACAGGAAGAATAGTGATTTCGAAATTAAAAAACAAGGTCATGCAAGAAAGAGAGCAAGTAGAGGGAGGGAAGGAAAGAAATTATCTTGTTCCCTTGATATATGGCATCTGAATAAGATAATATATAACATAAAACAATATTTATAACAGGAAGGCATATGTTTAGTGTCTGCATTTCCAAATCAAATCACAAAAAGCTAATTTCTCCCAAAGGTGACTCTGTGACTTTTTATGACGGTGGTAGTCAGGTATCTATTTGCGATCTGAGAGTTTGAGGACTGAAAAAGCTATTTAGTGTCTAAATTTGACTCTTGACTAAGTTTGTAGTACAGCAGATTGGAGGTTAGAGCAAATTTTTACAAAAATGTTCTCAAACCCACAACTACTATACTACTAACCAAATGTACAGCCAAATTTAGACACAAAATAGTATTTTTCAGTCCTCAAAATTTCAAATTCTAAATACTACTCCCATATAATGGCACTCATAATGTAGTTAATCATCTTATCTCAATCATCTAGTACTTAATCACATTATGTCAATCATCTTATTTCAATCATCTAGTAGCTAATCATATTATGTTAAGCATCTCAGAGTCAAATCATCTAGTAGTTAATCATATTATGTTAAGCATCTAAGAGTCAAATCATCTAGTAGTTAATCATATTATATCAAGCATCTAAGAGTCAAATTATCTAGTACTTAATCATATTATGTCAAGCATCTCAGAGTCAAATCATCTAGTACTTAATCATATTATGTCAATCATCT
>RDPX01000468.1:235024-269313 GCA_003991215.1 Morbakka virulenta | reverse complement strand
ACTTGTAGGGTCAAGGAGATTACTTTATAGTAAATAAACTTTCTTAATTTCAAAAAAAAAATAATTTAATATTGTCTTATATTTGTTTTGGAATTTATTTATTAAATATAATCTTGAAATTTTTATATTTTTAATTTTATTCAAATTTTTGACTGGAAGCCTCCTTCACCTTGAAAACGAGATTGACTGCTTCCTAACGCCCCAGAATATGACCTTCGAGGTTAGCCTTTTATATTTCAGATCCTGCCCCGGATAAAGATAAACCGACACTCCAACTTTCAGCTTCCTAGGTTAAGTAGTTTTCTCACAAATTTACTTCAAACAAACAGACAGACAAACAGACCTACTCACTTATATATATATATTTAAGATTTTCATATATTTGGGGGATTATTTTATTGATTTCTTCATATCTTTTCAGTATTTTGGCCTTTTTCTTTGGGTGAATTTCAATCTTATAAAACATTTAATATAAATATATAATATTTATTTTTAAATGAAATTCGATATATGATACTTACCGTGAAAAATTGATTTAAAAAAATTTTTAATCTATTTTTATAAAAATCTAAGAATTCTTTAGCATTTTTATGACATAACACGGAAGGATGTCTGATATATACAACCAGACCATCGTCGTTAATGAGGTCATATTCATCACATAATTCTTGAATTCATTTGTTATCAGATTCATGTATTTGTTTATTACAAAAGGGATAAAGGTCATGTATACAAGGCACTAAGTGCCTTGTATACATGACCTTTTCTTTTTAAGCGTGAGCAAGTATTGGCGCGCTTCTACATCTTTGTATTTTCCTTGTTCTTGTTCTTGGACGATTTCTCTTTTCGTTGTAGACAATTGACATCATAATAGACTCATCTTTAATGTGTGCCCTGTACGCATGCTCCATTGTGTAATAGAAAAATAAGTTGGTCAATTCTATAACTGAGTTAAATGTAGACCTAATGGGCACCCATCCATGTATTAAGTGAAGTTCAGAGACATTTTTATAGACATTTCTTTGGTCAGTAATATTCAGTTATTTTTACACACAACTTTTTGCTCAATAATAAAATGTAATAAAATCAATAAAATACTAGGCTCACGCTTATAGACTGAAGGTTTTTCAGTCTTGTTTCTTATTCATATATATTAAGATTATATATTTACAGAATGATGATTGAATGAAAAACTCAGTTTAATTATTGTTTACAATTGTGTTTCTGTTTCTGATAAATGATTGATGTTCCCAAATTAATGTGAACAAAGAAAATTTGTTATTTTTTGTGAAAAGAATTTTTTTCAACACAAAAAATGAGACTACTTCATTTCTTACTGGTTCTAATAAGAAATATCACTTCCTTCAGCCTTTCAACACTATTTGAACTCAAATTTGGGATTCAAACCCATGAACACAATTATGAACTGGAGTAAGGGCATTGTTGTTATTGAAAAAGGATATCTTTAGTTTAAAAATCGCTTTGTTTATATTTGTACACAATGATTTTCACAGTACAGTACTTGTAAACCAATAAAAATATAGTAAGTATTATTTTAACTTCCATGATTGTAAAAAAATTCAGCTTAAGTAAAAGCAAGTCAAATTAACAATGGCGCCACAGTGGGACAAGGATTCAGATTCCTGTGTCTTGAGCACCAAAGTAAAGTAACACTTTAAATACGGATGTCTATTTTAGTATTAGCAAATATCACATCCATTAATGCATGTAGTATCTAATTAGGATTCTAGTTGATCATCCATCCACACACGTAACGACATCGGTTTCAACAGCTGCTCTCGCAGACAGACAATAAATACGAATTCCTGTTCTTTTATTTAAATAAACATGGAAGGCCTTACCGTTTTCTTTTGAGCTAACACGGTTTGTTCTAATTATTTGATACCATAACTCCCCTGAAGACCAATACTTGAATTTCTCATAATGCTCTGCTTCACCTCTATGTGTCGCTGGCAAAAATCCATGATGTAAGACGTCTTGGTCAAGAGGAAAGAGCCTCATGTCAATCTCAAAAACAGGACGACCATACACTGTTGAAGGAGAAAAAATTCTACTGTTAAAAAGTGGTAGCTAATACCAAAATAATTAGAGCAGAAAAAATGTGCTCTTTTAGCAATTTTGAGACATATTTTGAGATTGATAGATAGATAGATAGATAGATAGATAGATAGATAGATAGATAGATGGATGGACAGGTAGATTGGCAGATAGGTAGATAGGTAGATAGGTAGATAGGTAGATAGGTAGATAGGTAGATAGGTAGATAGGTAGATAGGTAGATAGATAGATAGATAGATAGATAGATAGATAGATAGATAGATAGATAGGTAGATAGGTAGATAGGTAGATAGGTAGATAGGTAGATAGATAGATAGATTGATAGGTAGATGGGTAGATAGGTAGATAGGTAGATAAGTAGACAGATGGATAGGTAGATAGGTAGATAGGTAGATAGATAGATAGGTAGATAGGTAGATAGGTAGATAGGTAGATAGGTAGATAGGTAGATAGGTAGATAGGTAGATAGGTAGATAGGTAGATAGGTAGATAGGTAGATAGGTAGATAGGTAGATAGGTAGATAGGTAGATAGGTAGATAGGTAGATAGGTAGATAGGGTAGATAGGTAGATAGGTAGATAAGTAGACAGATGGATAGGTAGACAGGTAGAAAAGAATTGGGTTTTTTTAACTATCCCTTGTCCCCTGAATTTTATGTTAAAAAAACTGAACCTGATAAGAAAGTATTATATATATTATGCATTAACTAGCATCTTATAAAATCATTACTTTCTAAGAAGAAAAAACAACGAAAGATCTGTGTAAAAATAGATAGAAAAAAGACTGTGCTTTATAAATCATATTTCGCTGTGCTTCATTAGCCCTCAAATATCTGCTTCATCATGAAAGACAAACTCTATTCTCTTTGGGATTATTTGTGCTGGCCTCTTATTTTAAGTTGGATTCTGTACTTCTTATAATCACTGCAGCAAGGTTTTTGTAATATACTATTTTGTTTCGATGGACTGATTGCCACCTGACTGCATCTGGTTGGACGTATCTGCGAGGTTCTTCCTGCAATCTGTAACTGGACTTTATTAGCAGGACCTATTGTACAGCGGATGTACACCTCTGCAGAGGAACAATCTGGCAAGACTGCTGGCCTTGTTTCTTGGAAGCATATAATGGCAACTTCTCTCTGTGTTTATTCATGGCAAAAAAAGTTAAATGAGTATCTAGGTTTTGATGTAATTTATTTCTTGTTAACATTTATTTTTTTTAAGTAATCTGCTTTTATCATGAAAACAAGACTGAAGTAAAATAAATTAAAATGAAATACAGTAAACCCATTAGACGAAAAATAAAGTTTGAAAATAATCATGTCGAGACTGGAACAGATCGACCTATTTGGAAAATGTCTCAATTTCAGCTTATGGTGTCCACTCAGTATCAATAAACGTAACTCTTATCATTGAGCGTCAAAAATGTTTGACAGATTTTAATAGTATCAGATGCGGATATATTTTGCATTCGTCTAACGTAATATACTGCTTCACGTTCGTTACATCCGAGTTGTTTAGTTGAAGTTCTTAGGGTTTTTAAACATGCTCATCTTCACATAGAATGATTGGAATCATTTCAAACTTGTACCTTGAATACAGGATCTGCATAGTCCAAGTTAGTGGACCATATGTAACCAAATGTTTCTTTATTTTTGTTGACAAGGTTCTTGTGTCCAGAGCAGTTTACTTCAACAATCGAGCATATATTTGGCCTTCTGTCCCATAGAAGAATATTTGATTTGTCGTTAAGAACATTGACGCTTGGAGTTTAAATTTCTCGGAGCATTGTTACTTCAAGGTATCCAGTAAATTGTGAAGTCATGTTTCTGTTCTTTCATGTTTCTTCTTGAATGGCTAGTCTGTGAATTGATTCTTTCATCCTTTGAAACAGTTATTTCGGAGTAACCGTGTATTCTCTTATTTTGGGGGATTTTCTCCCTGTTTTGTTTTTAAAGTAGTGCTAACTTTTCTGCCTAACAATTTGGCTTTTTACAGGGTGTCAACAACATATTTAGCTTAAGTAATTGATTATTTTCACACTCATAAATAAATTTCAGAGGCCCATTAAGTCCAGATTTCAGTTTTAGGTAGTAGTTTATTGATGCTGTTTTTCTTTCAAACAGGTTCTTTATGCTTTTAAATCCTCTAGCGCCGTTTGTTCTACTGATATATATATATATATATATATATATATATATATATATATATATATTAGTGACGTCACAATTGGGATGAAAATTTGCCATCATTGACAGTTTTCCTTGTCTTGATATCAAGTTGTTTGATATCAAGTTGTTTGATATCTTTAATTGACCATTTAAAAATCCCTATTGATTGTGTGATGATAGGAACAGCAAATTTGTTGTATGCTATAACTTTATAAAAGTCAGATAGTTTTTATGACGTAAGTAAGTACATCAGTACGTATGTAAAGAAGTGAATTAGTAAGTAAGTAGCAAGGTAACATTTTTTGTGTTGGACACCAAAAGAAAAGGAAGAAGAAAAAGTGTTATCCATTGTTCCCTTTTTTTCTTAAAAACAAATTTTCTGATTGTTTTCCAGGATCAGTTATACTCATTTACTTACATTTATGTATTTTCTTGTAGCTGTATAGAGGGATAAAGTTGTGGTTTACAGTAAGATAAACGTGCAACTATGCCTAACTAAATATAATATTGAACTGTCCTTTAACACTACTGGGTTGTTTGAATTTTCCATACATCTGTTAATGTTGGAGAACACCTTAAGATGAAAATAAAGAAACCATTTCATCTAATGTTTTCACTATTGTATTTTGTAGTTAAATTTGGATATAGTTTTTTGTCATGACGTTTAGACCATTTACTACCTGATCTGATTCTCTATAGCCAAGAGTCAGTATTAAAACTAACACTGTAAATAGGAGTTATGCAAGGCTCTTTGTAAGAGTCTTCTGCTATCCACAGCATTTTTTAACAGTTTTGAATCACAAAAAATAGGATATGTTGAAATATAGGCTTACTTTGGGCTTACTTTGCGTTTGTTTTTGGAAAGCTGTTGGTATACAGCATTAAGTTGGCTGTACTCTATCCAAAAAAATTAAACCAAAATTCAAAGCAGAACTCCCCCCCCCCCACCACCACCCAACCACTTCGGAAAACAAACAGAAAAAACCCACAGATTCTACATCTCTCCAAGAAGCCATTCTTTAGGGCATTTATATGAAAGTCTCAAGGTTGTAATGTGCCTGTTAACATGTTTACAAGTTTTCAATCACCACATGCATATCCTATCAAATAACAGAAATCCTGCTGTATCATTGCAACTCTAGAGTATAATATCTTTCATTCGATGCAATTCCTCATAAAATGGAATTGATACTTCCTTATATTCTTATTTACAAATGGGAGATTACAAAATGTCCTTTTTCTTAGTCTAATTCTAAATATAACCGGAAGTATCATGGAAATCGAACGAAGGCTGTCAAACTTTGGTTATGTCCCAGTTAAGGCAGACGGTCAATACAGTATATTGACGGAGTGTGCAGGCAGTAGAAAAATTCGTTCAACAAATGTCCACCCATGATCATAACAATAGTAGAACATCCATCAGAAAAGGCTTAACACCATACAACAACCTACATATAAGGAAAAATAATTTTGAAGGAGATGGTAGATTGGAATAATTGAAAGGATATTTCCATCCTCTATCTGAATAGCATAACGTCTTAGAGAAAAGTTTGGCTGTTCTCTAAGTAAAATAATTGAATATCTTCACATGGTAGATACTAATATTTCAAAAAAAGTAAATAGGATTTTGTTAAAATAATGTATTTACTAGAAGTAAATTATTAGTCCTGATATGATATAAAAATCGCTTTTTAGTAAGGTACACATTGCATATTTATATACGTCCAGTTTACATAAATTCATTGGGATTCTAGCTGTGAACGGTCCGTAAATCTTTTCATTAAACGCATTGTTTTTAATATCACAATATATACGTTGCTCGATAAGGTATATATATATATATATATTCATTTCTAGCGTGCATTAATATTCGTATATGACACAATTTTCCTGTACTACATAATTTAATAGTGTATTAAATATATCACAAAACCATTCTTTAATAAACATGCATAGAGTTTTATTTCTTTGTCTTTGTTCGTCCTTTAGTACCTGTGGTCTACCTCTTTTAAGTTTTATCAGTTTTTTCTAAATTCACACATATATAATATTTGTATATGTTTGTATATTATATACTTTATTCCATGTACTAAACTGTTGCATATCAACTAGATCAGCTGCTCAAATCTCATCTTTTGTATTAACAATAACATACCTTAAAAAATAAGGCATGTTATTCCGTTTCAAGCAACAGTATGTCCCCTTTGTCTTTCTGACGTTGGAATTACATCTAATGCTATTATTATCATTTTACGATCAGCATCATTATTTTATTTTACTTTGTCACTTTTAGTAGCTCATACACTATAATCTACATTGTGTAGCATGCTAACAGCATCTTCTTTTTCTGTTGACTTTGAGTAAATAATAAAAATATATTACCATCATTATTTCATTTAACTTGTTCCTTAAGAGGATTACCAGGCCCTGTCAGCCAATTCTCAGGAATTCTAAAGCCCCTTTTTGATGTTTTTTTTGAAGCCTGTTTATATGAATATCAAAAGGCACCACCCTGCCTTTGTTTTATGTGATTCTGGTTAATTCGACGGCGCTGATTTCGAATCTATCCTCAAAAATTCTCTATCGGGTCTAGATTTTTTGTACTAAGCATTTGAAACTTCCGCTGATTTTCACAAAATTAATTTAACGGTAATTTGCTATTTGGTGAATATGGCATAAATTTGATGGTTGTCAAGTTTTTGTGTTAAGAATACCTAAATTCTATTATAATATCAGAAATTACAATTATGGTGCCGGAAAGCGGACATAGTAACCACTCAGTTCAGGCTACAATGCACTCAATTCCACCCAAACAGATTCTTCCAACGAAAGTTACATTTGGCCAAACAAATCCATTTTCTTTTGAGTACTGAAGAGTATATATACCTATCTAATATTTGCGTAAAATTTCGAAACGTATTATTTCTGTCCATTGTTTCGGAGAAGCCTCCCTTCCAGACTGGTACTTGGATAGATTAGACTAATGAACAGGCCACTGTGTCTTTTTTATAACTTTCTTTCAGATGTCATGGATGTGCGACGGAGGCAATGTAACAACCAGCCTGATGTATTTGCTACATCTGTGGAAAGTTTACGATTAAACAGCGAAGAAGATGTATAGATGATTTTATCCACAAAGCTTATCAATCGTATTTCAAGATGAAATTGGCTGACCAGGACAAAACCTGGGCTCCCCACATTGTTTGCATCACGTGCTACACAACACTGAACGACTGGACGCGTGGGAAAAAGCGATATCTCTCCTTTGGAATACTGGTTTGGAGAGAGCCCAAAGATTACACTTCTGACTGCTATTTTTGTCTGGTGAAGACTGCATGATTTACTAGTAAAACGCGCGGCAAAATTGTTTATTTCGATCTGGAATCTGCCCGACTTCATGTTCCACATTCTTTAGAACTGCCTCAACCAGTGTTCAAAGAAATTCTTTCAACAGATTCAAGTAGAGCTGAGGAATACTTCAAGTGGTTCAGACGTCGGGGAGATATCAGGAATCTTTCCCTGTCCCTTTACTCAGTTTGCGTTGAACGATTTGGTACGTGACCTAGGTTTAACAAAAGCACGTGCTGAGCTTCTAGCTTCGAGACTCTGTGAAAAGAGGCTAACTTAAGAGAATCTAAGGATTTTGTACTGCAGATCTAGAGACAGTGAGTTTATTGAATTCTTTAGTAGTGATGAAGATTTTGTATATTGCAACGATATTAGAGGACTTCTTTTAGCTTTAGGTATTACTGCTTACAAAGCAGAGAAATGGCGACTTATTTTAGATAGCTCCAAGAAAAACCTAAAGTGTGTTCTTCTCCACAATGGAAACAAATATGGGGCAGTACCTATAGATCACTCGGTAATATTAGAGGAGGATTACGAGAGCATTAAGAAATTGATTCGCCTGCTTCAATACCATGAGCACAATTGGATCATATGTGTAGATCTGAAGTTGGTGAATTTGCTCTTGGGTCAACAGAGAGGCTTTACAAAGTACCCATGTTATTTATGCTTTTGGGACAGTCGAGACGGGGACCGCCATTAGATCAAGCAAGACTGATCTCATAGACCACAGCCTGAGGAAGGAGGGCCAAATTTGATCGAGGAGCCCCTGGTAAACCGTTCCAAAATTGTTCCTCCCCCTCTTCACATCAGGTTAAGCTTAATAAAGCAGGTTGTTTAAGACTTAAACAAAGACCAAGGATGCTTTCAACACATTCGACGGACTTTACCTGGCTTGTATATGAAAAATGCAAAGCAGGTATATTTGACGGACATCAGATTCAAAAACTGATGAATGACAATGACTTTGAAGGAACCATGACAGCTTATGAAAAAGTGGCATGGTCTTCTTTTGTAGATGTCACAAAGCAGTTTTTGGGAAATTTTAAATCTCCCAACTACAGGAGCTTGATAGCAGACTTGCTGAAAAACTGCAAAAAGCTTCGCTGCAACATGAGCATCAAGGTACATTTCCTACATAGTCACCTAGATGTGATCCCAGAAAATCTAGGCGATGACAGCGATGAACAAGGCGAGAGGTTCCATCAGGATTTGAAGGAAGTGGAGGAAAGATACCAAGGCCGTTGGAATGTTCATATGATGGCTGACTACTGTTAGTCGATAAAACGGGACTGTCCAAGAGTTAAACACAAGAGGAGAAGTCGTAAAAGAGGTTTCCTACCATACGTTGACAGTAATATTATCAGCTTAATATCTACACTTCTGAAACATGATAATATTTAGCGTCAGTATTCTAGTTATACCTACATACATGTTTTTATGGATTAATTTTGCCTATTTATACTGTTTGAAACACATTTTTGCATATATATTGTGTTTTCTCTTATAAATGTATAGCCAAAGCATTGTTGTTTTTGGCCTTTTGCGAGCAAATACGACCATTTCGTGTATCCTTTTCAAAAATAAATCGTTACTACAATTTTTTTTTAGCTTGGGAATTTTTGAAAAAATAATAGTTTTTTTAACAAAATTTGTACCATATAACCTCCATATAAAATACCTGAGACCCGATAGAAAAAAACGGACTTGATCTTTGAAATCAGCATGTAGGAATTACCCAGGATCAGTTGTCAGATGCTTTGTACAAAAATTTTGTTCCCCAGTGTTATTCATAATTTACATGAACGTAATAAAACATCCAGGAAGCAATATGATTTGTATGCTAAATATTCGTTAATATAATCTTTTATATATGGATATTTCGTTATTTTTAACATAAACATCCGGAAAAAAAGGTAGTAAATTTCACAATATTACCATAAGATGCAACCCTGAAATAATTCTCAACAAAAATAAGTCATATTACATTGGCCAAGATTCAGTATATCGTATTCTTGGTATAATATGTCGAAAGCTTTTAACAACAATACCATGAAATATAATCAAGATTTTGGCAAGACATGGGCAACTATCAATCTTTCTGATGGGAATTACAGTTATACTGATTTATAAAGTGCCTTTAAATTGCTTTGGCAGCAAATAGTCAATCAAAGAAGGTAATCGCACTAGCATTGATTAATACTCATCTCCGTATTCATATAATTCTCAAAACTGGCTTCCAACTCAATCTTACTTCGGCTTCAACATTGCAATCACAACAACTTTAATGTATTCACACAATCTTTCTAACATCACGAGGGATGTGGATGGTATAATGATTCAGCCATCTCTGATAAGTGAATCATCCATTTCAGGTGCTATATTAGATATGCTTCATCAGTTTAGTATAGATGGATTATCCTTAATATACCCGTTTCATAAAGAGTGTAGAGGTCTTTTATGTTACCCAATGGAACACAAATCTTATTCGAGATCTTCTCATGTATATTACTAACAGTAGTAACCAACAGACCACAGACTCATCCTCTCAAAGCTCAACATGCACATTAAGTCTAGGCGACGCCCACACGGCAAGCAGGCAATCAAGCGACTAAATGTCAGCAAGCTGGAACAGCACTCTGTATGACAGAACCTCGGTGAGGACATGAGCAGCAAGATGAACCAGTTCAACCTTGGTTCAAACGGAGCAGAAGAGGACTGGCCAGCATTCAGAGACATGGTGTACAGTATCGCATTCACTCATCTGGGCTAGAACACACGCAGAAAGCAGGACTGGTGATGACACATCGATGACAATGATGATGAAATCCAGAAGCTTCTCAATAAGAGGAGCCAAGTCTACAAAATCTTTCAGCAAGACTACTCATCAGTCCCAAAGAAAGCAGCCTACAACTCCACTAAAAGCAAGGTGCAGGCAAAGCACAGAGAGATCCAGAACTCCTGGCTCAGCAACAATGCAGATGAGATACAGATGCATGCTGACAGAAACAAATCTAAACGCTTCTACGATGCCCTGAAGACCATCTACGGGCCACAGTCCTCTGGTACTTCACCACTGCTCAGTGCGGATGGAACCACTCTGCTCACCGAGAAGAAAGCAATCTTAGACAGATTGGCAGAGCACTTTAACAACGTTCTGAACAGGCCTTCTTCCATCAACAGACAAGTTCATTAGTATGGTGGGTCAGTTTCATGACGGCATGTTTGCTCGTGTACTGGACGATGGAGATTCTTCCGACTTATTTCCAGTCACCAATGGAGACAATTAAAGCTGTGTGCTCACACCTATGCTCTTCTGCATGATGTTTTTAGCCGTGTTGTCAGAGGTCTTCTGCGACGACGATAAAACCAGCATCAAGATCAGGTTCAGGACTAATGGCAAGCTCTTTAACCTGCGGAGGGTACAAGCAAAGACCAAGGTAGAAGAGGATTTGGTGCACGACTTCCTGTTCGCAGACCGCTGCGCACTGAGCGCCGCAACAGAAGCCCAGGTGTAGCAGAACATGAACTGCTTTTCCACTGCCTGCAACAACTTCGGTCTCACCATCAGTACCAAGAAGGTGGAGGAAAGTGCACCAACCCACCCCGCAGAAGCGGCATGTGGAACCATCTATCACCGTTGAAGGGAAAATCCTGAAAGCTATTGACAAGTTCACACACCTCTGCAGCACACTCTTCAGATCTGTGAACCTTGATGATGAGGTCGACACAAGCATCGCTAAGGCAAGCTCAGCTTTTAGACGGCTACGGGAGTCAGTGCGGGAGAGGAAAGGCATCACATTTTTCCAAGCTGAAGGTGTACGAAGAAGCTGTACTGCTCACTCTACTGTACGCCTGTTAGACATGGACAATATATGAACACTATGCCAGAAAACTAAACCACTTCCACATGACCTTTCTGAGAAAGCTGCTGAAAATTACATAGCAAGGCAAAGTTACAGACATAGAGGTCCTCTCTCAAGCTGACCTGCCAGCATCCACACGCTGCTAAGCAGAGCTCATATCAAATGGGCTGGCTACCTTGTTGAGATGCCAGACACACGCCTCCCCAAGAAACTGCTATATGGCGAACTGGTGGAAGGCAAGCACTCACAAGGTGGGAAAAAAGAGCTTCAAGAACACGCTTAAAGTCTCCCTGAAGAGCTTTGAGATCACCCCAATACCTGCAAGGCAGTAGCGCTCAACCGCCCAGCATGGCCAAGCTACACCAGCAAAGGTGCTGCCTCCTATGAGCAGAACATAATCGCTGAGGTCCAAAGAAAGCGTGAGCCGGACAATTCCAGAGCCAACTATTTGACCTCAACTCCAGCAGACCACCTGTCCCCGACCTGCGGCAGAGTCTTACGAGCACGCATCGGACTAATCAGCCAGAGCCGAACACACCGTACCCAGTCTTCCTCACCCTTGTCATGTCCTTGGTCATTGTCGACAACGACCGACGAACAACCAACCAACACGTTAATCTAAATGACCTTCCTGTCAGTCTAACGGTCTTAATTAGAAAAGATAATTAATATAATTATATTATATATATATATGAAAATATTACGACAAATAACAAGTCAAATTACTGGTGAGTCGTATTGGTGTGACATCGATAAAGGTGATCGAATGGATTTTGAAATACAAGAACCGAATAACAATCAAATAAGCAAAAAGATTATAGACAGCTTCTAAAAAGTTGTGGAGAAAGTCACTTCATTTCTAATAAGCAAGACTGCTAAGTGTTTAGCAACAAAAGGTATGGAAAAGGAAGTTGAACAGAGAGCCAGTAAACTAGCGGCTATAACTGCTGATATTGTTACAAAAAAGATCGCTAAATTACAGATCGATAAGTTGTAGAGAAAGTCGCTTTAACTCTAATAAGCAAGACTGCTAATAATTTAGCAAAATAAAAGTATAGAAAAAGGAGTTGAACCGAGAGACTTTCTCAAGCCAGTTGAGACAAGAATAACTTCTATCAAACGGAAAACTAACTTTGGAATTTGAAGTGCAAAACGATGACAAGACCAGTATGACTAAGAAAGGTCTTTATATTCTAATTGAATTGGTGATTTGGTCTCCAACGTAATGATAAAGTTTTTCTAATACGCAGAAAGACGAGAAGGTTTCAAAAAGCTAAAAATACTTGAACAGGTGTTGACTTCAAAAATGTCAGACTCCAATGGGTCATTCACTTAAAAAAGAAGAGTCATTGTTTTTTAGCTTGATAACACTTGGCAATAAATAACTGTCGACAGTAACTAAACTGGTACTAAGGTTCTTCCTGCGATTACAACCAGTGCTTTGCAGTCTTTCTAGTTTTGAAATGGAGAAAATTCTAGGATCAGGGTAACTGACGGATGGTTTCCTGATTCCTCAAAAAATAGATCAATTTTGACAGCTCTTCAATCTGGTGGAAAGTTAGTGATCGAGCCAACACCAAGGTAAAGAGGCGGTTTTCTCGGTCACCTCGTCTGTAGTTTTGCAAATCCATTTCTTGCTAAACAGTGAGAGACGACCTGGAAAGAATAAAAAGTTATTTTGATTGAAACGAGCTAATCATCAACATGAACGTTGGTGAAACCGAGCTTATGATGTTCAGAAGAGCACAAAGGATTGCAAAACAACAACGTCCACTAATTGTAATGTAAAACTCCCAGAAAGTTAACAACACCAACACTTAAACTTATCTTGATCATGAACTTGACAGTTCCTTGAACTTAAACAGTGACTTTGATAGAGCGTACAAACATACCACAACTAGATTAAAACTCTTTGTGAAGCTGAGAAGTTACGTCAACAAAGATGCAGCGATGAAAATCTACGCAGCAGTCATCTTACCAATCCTTAGGTATTCCTTAGTAATAAAGCTATATTTGAAGAGAAGCCAAACACAAATGTTGACTTCCTTGGAAAGAAGAGCAACCGTGATTTTGGCAAGCAAGTGAAATCAAGAGAAAACCAAATGAAGATACAAATTCTTTCGATTGTGTGGAAATGTTTGAGAGGTGATAAACTGAGTGATGATTTTGAGAACTATTTTGAAGAAATAATGGTTTAAGCCTCAGATTGCCAAAATGTAAATTAGAATACTCAAAAAGGTCTTCTTATTTTATGGGAGTGAAAATTTTTAATGAACCCCCCTTGTTCATTAGAGAAGAAACTAGTTTTATGAGATATCATAGCTTATGAAATAAATTTTTTTTTGATGTAATATTTTAACAGCACACTTGCACAACAAGTGTGGTGTTAAAATAGCCCCATGAATGGAAAANTTGTGTGGAAATGTTTGAGAGGTGATAAACTGAGTGATGATTTTGAGAACTATTTTGAAGAAATAATGGTTTAAGCCTCAGATTGCCAAAATGTAAATTAGAATACTCAAAAAGGTCTTCTTATTTTATGGGAGTGAAAATTTTTAATGAACCCCCCTTGTTCATTAGAGAAGAAACTAGTTTTATGAGATATCATAGCTTATGAAATAAATTTTTTTTTGATGTAATATTTTAACAGCACACTTGCACAACAAGTGTGGTGTTAAAATAGCCCCATGAATGGAAAACTGTGTTGTCACATGACGTTCTGAGGTGATACAATCGAGAAACTTACCGATAAACTGTTCAAGTAAACCTTTCTTCAAATTTTCTCATGAAGTTTACTAATTTGTGGATATAGGAGAAATATAATTGTGTTATCCTGTCTCTAAGAGCAGCTGAAAACTTCTACTGACCATGAATACAAACCAAGTTTAAACATGCTTAAGGATGCCAGTGGAAAATCTCTTAGTTCTGGATTTTGGACACAATAAGATTATGAATTCAATAAACACATCAGGTGACTACCAGAAAAATGCCTTTAAAAGGGTGAAAAGGCAAGGATTCTAATCTGTTTTTTATTGGGTGTAATTATGCACAATGAATCAAAACAAAATATGTTACAGAACTAATTATTTTATAAGATGATTACTGTTTGATGATTAATATAAGACGAATATCATATTATGATTAACATAATATGATTATTATATCATGATTGTTTTTTAATGGTGTGAAAATGTACTGGCTATCTACTTTTGATAGGGCTGGTAATGCATATGATTATCATGTATTGTATACAAACTATTGGAATTATGCCATGAAAAAAATAGAAGGAATAGAAGGACGAAACTGCTTTTTTTTGAGCATGTAAGCCAAAATATATTTTTAAAAAATGGAAGTTCGCTTTGAAACACACGCGTGCGAATTTTTAGCATCACAGCCCCGTGTAGTAGTGCATTTTGAATGACAGAATGGTAATACATGGTATTTGACCAGGTTTTATTCATAGATGTAAGAGCTTTATCATGTCATGACTCGTAAGCTTTTACTGAGCCCCGAAAAAGCTTACAACTCATGACATGATCTTACATCCATGGGTTTCTTTGAGTCCATAAAGTTCAGAATTATCAAGGTTCTGTTAAATTTAGGTTGTACAAAAGAGGAGCCTAGAAAAGGATTTAGAAAATAATTTTTGAGTTTAACTTACTGTAACGACTGAATTTCTCCGCCGAACTTGATTGTTCAGGACTAGCAGATTTTTTCATACTCATAGTTATATTAGTCAGACCAGCTACAGAATATGAGAAAAAAAGCGTGGTAATTTGCAGTTAATATATCGCAATATCGTAATAAAAAAAATAATTTCATGAAACAAAGGAAATAATTAACACAAACAAATCCATAGATTTATGTCTGAATAGATCAAAATTGATCATTTCTAACAAAAGAATCGATAGTACAGATATTAGGTTTATGAAGAATACTAGATTTCCACGCGATGAAGTTGCTATACATTTGAGGTCGTCTTATATCATAGATTTTGTGTTATGCAGACAACAAACCTTTCTCAATCATTTATTATTTGTATAAATATATTATATTTATCATGGAGCAAAATTTATATATTAAGTGGATCTTGTCCAATCATGAATGGCTTTATAATGCTTTATAATGCAAGAGATTTTCGTTTTTGCTAATTAAAGGGGCAATATGATGTTCAATAGCGCTTAATTATTATTTGATAAATTCAACAATTCATCCGTCACTTATGATGAACAGAAGTAAAATCCTAGGAAAAGGCTTTCACTCTATTTGTACCAATTTTTAAAACTGCTATTAAAATTATACAATACGTTAATAACTTCAGAATATATACTTACTATTCTTTTCTATTGAATTGTTTATTTTGCTCTTGGACATTGAAATAATACATGTCAAAAAAGCAACATGAAAAAATGTCGAGCGCCACATTGGAAAAGATTAGTAAAGGAAACGACGTAAAAATAAAGTTTTCAGTTACTTTTCACTAGTAGCATTTGCAATAATTTGTTGATTTAATTTTTAACTAGCGATGATACTTGTGTTTACAAAAACTACATTAATCTTTTGGTCCATTGCGTGCCATGACCTGCTAGCAGCATCTGTAAAAATACATTTGAATGCTCTTATTTTAGTTAAAAATGAATTTTTATTTACGAATTTGGATCAAGTCAATGCAATTCATCCGATTTTTTAAACCTCCGGTAAGTAAACAATTGAACAAAGCGTAAGGAAATTCTGGTATTTTCAAAATCCAGTGCAAAATTTTTTTATTGCATTTTCCATGAACTAAAATCGAACATAATGTAAAAAGTAAAAGTTCTTTACAACTTCTTTAAAGAAATCTTTCTATGATATTTTCACCTTTCTCTTTTATGACACGAAAAAATATGAAAACTATATATATATACGTTCCATATTAAAACATTTCGAGTCATCATTTATATGATGGTGCAACAAATTATAGCTGTCAATAACTTTTAATTGCATCAAAATAAGGGAAACTATCTCCCATCAGTATTATGACATTTCTTATCATCAGTGCAAAAATCTTTGGCTTCCATTCCGTTTGTTAAACCATGATTGTCTCTGAAGAGTAACTCAACAACGCTTTCTTCACACGACAACATAAGATTATAAGGTATTCTCAAAGGATTTATCTGTGATTTACCCATTTTTTGTAATGTGTATTTAGTAATATTTAGTAGTATTTCATTTTTACCTTTGGTGTCTTTTGGTGTGATATTATTAATACACTTTCGTTTGATGCAGGTCCTATATACTTTTTTCTCAACGTTTGTATCTTTATATTGTTATGATGATCCAGCTGTAGAGCAACATCTATTGCTGAAATGCGAATACCATAATCGTTCAAATAAGGGCCTGGACGCTTATTTTTTAATTTTTTTTTCAGGAAGCGCTCATTCAAGAAGGGCGCTTATTTGAAAGGGACGCTTATTCAAACGATTACGGTAGTGGACGGTGAATTGAAGAAGTTTCCTGATAAGAAAAACAAAAAAGAATAAAAATTGTTAAAGAAAGATTGTTGCTTTTTTACCAACCGCCCTCCCCCTAGAACAAAGGGGGCGCTTATTCGAGAGGGGCGCTTAAAAATTATTTCCTGCAATGGGGGGCACTTATTCGAGAGGGACGCTTATTCGAGAGGGACCCGTATTCAAACGTTTACGGTACAAGAAAAATTTCGATCCCAAAATTGAGAAGTAATTGTCAGAACGAGGTCAGCCTTTCATTTACAAGTATTGAAAACAATTTATATTCAGATATCATCGTCTCCTTTATAGAAAAAAAAGAATATTTTTTGATGGTCTTTAATTCTTCTAGAAAGACAGTTACCTAAAGTGGCAGGTTTACATGAATCTGGTATGTTTTTTTCAATCAGAAAAAGTGACTGACTTTCTCGACCCTCTTTGTTTTCTGTATTAACCAAAACTTATTTGACTGATATTTTCTTATTCCGGCGTTTTGTACCTCAGATCTTCTATATATACTTTGGGTTAGGATCCATACAAGGTATAAGTGCCACTAAATACATGGAGCTGTGAGAAGAAAAGAAGAAAAAGAAGTTAATACAAGAGCAAACCTTAGAATTAAGAACATTTAAGTCATTTTATATCTATGCCATATTCAAGTTATATATGTTATCAATGGATAGGACGTTAGTTAGTTAGTAGAAAAACACTACGGAATTAAATGAATGTAACCAAACGTTTGAGAACTACAACAAAAGTTGTGTGTTCAATGAGAAGATCAAATGCCTTTAGTGTTTAAACCAAGGGTCGCTTATATCTCTTTCTCTAGGTCATTCTAAGCACCTGACCTACTTTGATTTTGTTATGAATACCATCTTTAAACAGAATGTGTCATATAGAGATTACATTCTGGTTTGTAGATGTCTGCATGTATTGCTTGTAAATAGTTTCGCTGCTCTGTTTCATCTCCAATGAGATGAATAGAAACACCCTTCTTAAACTAGCAATGCGACCTGTTCAAGTGCAGTCTGATTTTTTTCTCTTGAATCAAGTGGAGCAAATGTTTATCATTGTTCACATTTTTTGGTCTCAAACATAAAAAAGAGAGAAACCAGCTTTGTAAGAAGTTAGAAATAAACAATAACAGTGAAGCCTCTTATTTCTTGTCTCTTACCTTTTCTTCTTATTGGGAAAGTCTTTTTTCACTCTGACATTTCGTCAGACCAAGCACGTATATAATTGATAGACATATATAGAACACGAGGTTTCAGTGACAGGTATAGGTAGAAGCCTTACCAGAATCTTTAAAATAAATAAAATTGTTTCATCCAAAGGAAGGCTGGATGCCACTTCATTGTATAGCGTCACTTTTTTTATTGGATTTTCTTCTCGCTTTCTACCTTTTTAATTTTTTTTTTTACTAATTTCTTTTTAAAACATTTACAAATGCGTTATTCTGGCAATTATGAAAGATAAATGAATTGCTCCTAATACTTTCAAGGTCATTGGTAAGTCCACAATCGGGGACTCGTCTCATGATAAGCTGTTGATCAACCACTCCACCTAATGAATTTTGTCTCGAATTTCAATCGTGTAATACAGGTTCCTATTTGCTTCCTCTGGCAATTATTCAACTTTATCTGAAAATCAAGATTTTGTTTGTACTTGCATCAGAAACAAAACAAAACAAAACAAAACAGTTAAAGTGGTAACAATAAAAAATAAGGTACACATAACCATTTTGGTACCCATCCACCAGTAAGTGTTTGCCACCAGCTTTCTAAAATCCGTGAAATAAATATGTAATATATAAAAAAATATATAAATGTGTATAAATAATATTATCCAGCAATCAATTTGGTAAGTACATACTGTTTGGGGCTTGCGCTTTTTTAAACTAAACAACACAGCACTCTTGGCATCTTACCAGGTTTCCTACATTTTTCTCATTGACTGTTGCAGCCAGTCATACCGTCACAACAGGTCAGACTCTTCAGTCGTGGGTTTAGATAATAAACCCTGACAAGAAATTCTCTGTGTTTTCAGAGTTACTGGGACATTCGCTATCATGGATTTTGCGCTTTTCACACGAGATAAGGGGAGAAAAAAACCTACAGTAAAATCGGAATTCTTCCCCATCGATTGGGGTTCTATCAGGAGACTTGATTTTCACTTGAAAAAACTAGAACTTTAAGAGAAAAACATCGATCGGGTGACTTAAATGGAACATCTGGCCCTGAAGAGGTAGTTCCTGGAAGTAAAAACTAAGAAATCATTAAAAGTAATGCAATCGTTTAGTTATACAGCTTATCAAACGATGGTTTTTATTTCCATGTTTCAAAATGAGATAATTAAGTATTTTTAAAGAAACAAGATGTCTATCCCTTAAAATATTGAATTTGTAAAGAGAATATTAACAGCTGTGTTTTATCAGAATCTAATGTTTGATATCTGAGAAAAAGAGATGCAGTGGATGTGATTGAACAAAGTCAGTTCCTTTGCTGAGTAGAGATTACATGTTTTACTTAATGCCTCATTATGTCTGCTGGATATTTTCTATTTTTGTTAGCATTGGGCTTTATCCAAGCATATCACTATGGTAAGAAGTTTTAATTTATGATCCTAGTAAGTTTCGTAATGCTAATTTCGACGGCAGCCTGGATCGTGCACTGATGGTTCCTTGCTCTCAATATGTCAGCTTGAAGATACTAAATTCATATTTATTTAAGATAAGAGAAAAACCATGACCCACAATGTGCTACTTTGATCATACCCAAGTTTTCTTTTCTTTGTTGAAATCATTCTGAAGAAGTAAGCTGCCAGAGATTGTCTGTGAGGCCGACTAGTAAAAAGTCTGGCAATCCATTTTTCTTGGCACGCACACAGGCAACAAAACCATTTTTATTATCTTGTTCTAAAATGTAGACCTTCGGTTGGATACTTTTAAAAACAATGTCAATGGATATATTTGAAAATAGATTCTGACAGCCAAACAATAAATGCATATGCATGCACTTGGCGAGGACACGTTCCACACCTGATGATGTGGACATCTATTTCCTTTCTCATTTATTTTCTTTACCTATTCTTCCCTCTGAATACAAAAAAAGTGTGCGTGTGTGGTCGGGGGATGGAGGGGAACGTGTCCTCCTAACCTATTTACTTTAGGAAGTAAAGAAATATACTATTATCTTGATCTGAAGTTTATGTTTTAATATTGTTAGTATCTTATAATATTTTGTTGTGTTAAATATCATATAAGGCCATTTCATGTCTCGTGTTAAGTATTACTTAATTTTAGCTTATTCTGAATCCTTCTTCTTCTTCTTTGGATACCATGCCTTGATAAGACCTAGGCGACCATGACTATCCATTCGATTCGATTCTTCACCTTTCTTATGATTTCCACATTCGAGCATTTGGTCAGTTTTGCTAGTTCACTCACATACTTCTTCCTCTACTTTTCCATCCATCTACTTTTCCATTAATAGCTAAATATTCAAACCCTCCTTTTCTAACAATATGTCTAAAGAACTCAAACTGTCTTCGTCTTATACTTTTGAGAATATTACATCTAACGTTTAGCCTTCTCGGTACTTCTTCGTTTGTTATCATATCTGCCCATGATAATTTGAAAATACGTCTGTAAAACCACATCTCTGCAGCTTCCAGACCGTTAGTCAACTTTTAGTGATTGTCCAGCTACACAAGAGAATGGGAATATTGGGATTATATAACAATTAAGAAGACACAGCTTCTTTTTTACTGATAACTGACAGAGAAGGATTTGTGCAAGCATCCCTCATTTTAATGAAAAAACCCCAAAACACTACATCCATCTATTATTGCGAAGTATCAGACAGTTGCGCTTTTCGACAAGTTTCCTAAACAGTCTGAAATTTGTGTTGGTGGTACTAAATTGCCTTGTTTAAATTACATTGGTGAAACTTATCCTCAGTGATCCACTCAGGTCTTTTATAGGTTCAACAAAGCAATTGAAAAAATGATGTTGGCTTGTACTCCAGTGTCTATCTTCTAGGTGGTAGCTATAGCATTCGTTTGTTGGTATATTTATTCACTATCTTCAACATGTTCTGTTTCATCAACACTATCTTTATCATCATCATCATCATCAGCATCACCAAATTCGGTTTTACTTCCATTTTACATGCTGACATGTGTTAAAAGGATTTTATAAGTGACTTTTCAGCTGAACTATATTTGGCCAGGTTTCTTATGAACGGTACTCGCCTCTCTTTTCCTTTTGGATCATCTGTGGCTCCTTAAGTAATGGCATCTATTGGTTCTGCTGAGAACAAAAATGTCCGAGTCAGAACTGTGCAACCTACCTACTAACAAATTTTTATGTTGTGACCGTTATCTGTACATTAGAGAATTGGCACCATTTTAGGAAGCCTTCTCCTCTTGCTATATTTGCTACAGGTTTGCTTATTGGAGAAGATCTTTTGGTGGAATGGAGTGGGGTGGTATCATCAAAGAACCTGTAGCTATCGATTATTTCCTTATGGGATGATAAAGTATTTTTGCGGCAAAAGCCAAGTTTACTAACAGTGTCCCGTTTCCTGCTGTAAAGAAATTGGTTTTCTGTTCAATCACTTTTTTTTTATCCTTTATTGTCCTGCTGGCGAGCGAAGAGAGTCAGCAGGCCTATGAGAAGGCTCAGTTTTACCGCCAAAATCTATGTTCCATCCTGTACCAGATGGTAGATGTTTATTGAGCAACAAAATTGGCACGATCTATCACAATGACCGAGTGGTCTAAAACGCTGAATTTGGAACATGTTGGAGTAGATTCGAATCTTGTTTCTGACAACTTCTTTTTTAATAAATGTATATATCAATATATTTTCTTGACCAAACTTTACATTTACAATCTACTAGACCTAATGTGTTAGCTATATATATATATATTTATATATATATATTAAGTAAATATATTTTAAAACTATATTTAATTTTATATAAGCGTGTCTAAAACAGTCTTGCGTTCCTGGAAACATTGGAGTTGGGAAATCAACATTTTCAGACTGTACACAAGAAATTATTTATAAAAAAAATATCTAAAAAAATAGCAATAATTAAAGAAGATATTAGCGCTGGGAGAGAGCTTAAAGATGAACATGATTGTGATATATTTTATTTATTTTAGTTACCATTGCTTAATTGTGAAATTCCTAAACCTTTAATTAGAATCATTGAACGATCTCCTGAAGAAACATTTAATATTTTTATTGATAGTCTCATTGATAAACAAATATTATCTGAGCTCTTTAATATAATTTTAAAAGATTATAACGTAGAGAGTATATTTAACATATACAAT
The DNA here is from genome assembly GCA_003991215.1 of Morbakka virulenta. NCBI lineage: Eukaryota > Metazoa > Cnidaria > Cubozoa > Carybdeida > Carukiidae > Morbakka > Morbakka virulenta. Next base: position 247,027 of record RDPX01000468.1, on the reverse strand, counting down.
TGAAAATTGTTATAGAAGGATCCACTGAAGAAATCGTAAAGAGGAGTGTATTTCACTATCTATACTAAAAAATTTACAGATGAAATATAAAAATTTATAAATGCATCAAATTCAATAGATGTAAGAAATATTAATATACCTACATTTAAAAGATTAGCAAAAGGATTTCTTAATAGTCTTGATTAAATAAAAAATATATATTATTTTAACTTTATTTTAAATTAATTTTAATTTTTTTAAATTTGTTTAAAACTTTTTTTAAACTTAATTCAAACGGTTCTAGTGTTAGATGTTTCGCTCATATCAATGATGCTTGTTTTATACTACTAACACTACAATTATCCGACCAGCCGCTGTCTGTGTACCTCTAAATCTTATTTGCTGACTTATAAATGGATCGCTTTCAAAAATAGTCTGTCTTGATAAATCTAAACAATAAATTTTTGCTCTGTTTTTAAAGAACTCATACGTCATTACTGTCCCCACTGAAGGATTCTTATCCTGCATTATAAAGTTTTCAGAGCAGAGCTGATAAGTTTCCTGATCTGTATTTACACTTGTTGGATAATAATCTTCACAGTTTATCTCCACATTAAAATCTCTAACGGCGGCAGTAGAGTTCGTCTGAATATGTTCCTGAGAATCGAAATTTGTAATTACCATGAAGTACATTTTTCGAACGCCAACAACTGATGCAGAGATTTAAAGATGTTATAGATGTTATAGCTAGAAAAAGTAGGCGAATTATGGCGTAAACATCCGTTTGCGAATACCGACAGGCGATCGACGCCTACCATAGCCCTAGAAGTGGTGAAACTTTGGTAGAACTCTTGTCAGTAGGTGTTAGAGCGCTTGTGAGTTCATAGCAACTTCAGGGTTCATAAACAGCGCAACTCCTCTGATCCCTTCTTGATAACAGCTCCTCTTGGGTTTCTTTACCACATCTGGTCCTTTAAGGCAAGTACCAAGTTACAAACTTGGGAATGGCTTGAAGATTACTCCTTTAAACTACTGGGCAGCAGCAGTAGTGGATGGTGGCTGCTGGCGGATGATCTTCCTTATGATGACAACGGCAGGAGTCCACTGGTCCGAGTTAGTAGGACCATGCCCCAGTTAGGTGGGTTTGCGATGAAGGAAGGCAACGGAAAACCACCTTCATTAACTTTTCCAAGGCGTTCGCCACACACACACACACACATGACATCACATAATCTTGATATCCGAGACAACGACGTTAACGGGGCCCATCTACGTGAGGGTGTCGGATCCAGCAGGGGTGGATGTAATGATTCCAAGGTCGTAATCATGCGAAATCCTTACAATCTATTGAAGATAGGTACATGGAATGTGAGGTAATTAGTAAGACCAGAGAAGCTAGAAAATGTAATCGGAGAAATGGAAGGTACAAGGTTAATATCTTGGAAATGACAGAAATAAGATGGAAAGGGCAGAGTGAAATGAATTGTGGTAACTTCAAGATGATATTTTCCGGAGGTGATAAAGCTGAACATGGAGTGGCACTAATGCTTGACAAACAGACTAGTCAAGCTGTAATAGAGGTTGACTGTTGTAGCGACAGGCTGATGGTGGTAAGATTGAAGGGAAAGCCAGTAGACATTGTAATTTTTGTTGTGTACATGCCAACAAGTACTCATGCAGACGAGGAAGTAGATGACTTGTATAGCAAAATTGAAGAAAAAATATTACATTGTAAGAGCAAAGATTACATAGTAATAACGGGTGATATGAATGCTGTTGTTGGAGATGAGAAGGTATTAAATGTGACTGGAAAGTATGGGCTGGGAAGAAGGAACATCAGGGGAGAGATGTTAATTAATTTTTGTGTAAGAAACAACTTGTACATTACAAATACGTTATTTAAAAACCATGAGAGAAGGCAGTACACATGGAAGGCACCTGGAGACATACGAAGGATGTAACTCGAGTACATTATTGTTGGGAAGCGATATAAAACCAGTGTAAAGAATTCATGCTCTTATCCAGGAGCAGATGTATATTCTGACCATTTTCTTGTTTTGATGAAAGTAAACCTCAAACTCAAAAAGGTAGCCAAAGCAAAACCATTCCTAAAATGGAACAGAGAACTGCTCAACACTGAAAAAGGAGAGGAGTTTATCAATGAAACCAACAACGAACTTGTGAGAAATAGTGACATTGTACATTGTGACATCCGTGAACGAAAGGTGGATTAGACTAAGGAACGCAATGAATAAAGGAGCTGATAACGCTATTGGCAAGACACAATCGAAGAGAATTAAGAAATGATAAAAGCTGTGGATGAGCGGAAAGATTGGAAGAATGTCAACACAGAAGAGGGAAGAAGGAAATACCGAGAGCTGAACAATGACGTGAGAAGAAAAACAGACAGGGCAAGAGAAAAATGGTGGAAAGAGGAGTGCAGAGAAATTGAGAGGCTTGTTGAGATGGGAAGAGCTGATCAAGTCTACAAGAAAGTCAAGGAATTAACATTCAGTAAGAGAAGTAGCAAGATACAGCGAGGGATAGAAAGTAAAGATGGAGAAATGTTAAAACATCCAGTCGACATAAAAAATAGGTGGAAAGAGTATGTTGAAATGCTGTATAATAAAGATGGAAGACCAACAGAACTTTCCTTAGAACCAGAGTTCGAAGTTAGTAACCAAGATGACATTGGGCCGGACATAATGAGAAGCGAAGTTCTTAAAGCGATCAAAGAACTAAAAGTTGGTAAAGCAGAGGAAATAGACAATATCTCAGCAGAAATGTTGAAGATGTTAAAAAGTACTGCATTGGATGAAATAGTACTATTGTGTCAACAGATCTACGTAGAAGGGACATGGCCTCAAGACTTTTTGAAAATAGTTATGGTACCAATAGAAAAGACATCAGCAGCTAAGAAATTTGAAGACCACAGAACGATTAGCTTGATAACACATGCCGCAAAGATATTTCTTAAAATACTGAACAAGAGATCTGAAAACAAAATAAAGGATGTAATTGGACAGGAACAGTTTGGTTTTACAAAAGAACGGGGAACAAGAGAAGCAATAGCTGTGTTGAGAACTCTGGCGAAACGTAGTATAGAACACGATCAAGAACTATATGTATTGTTTGTAGAGTATGAGAAAGCCTTCGATAAGGTGGATTGGAAAAACCTAATGGAGATCCTCAAAAATGCTAGCGTGGACTGGAGGGATAGAAGACTTATACAGAACCTATACATACATCAGACAGCAACAGTAAAAACAAAAGATGGAGAGTCACAGCCAGCTGAAATTGGTAGAGGAGTACGCCAAGGTTGCCTAATGTCACCTTTCCTTTTTAACATATTTGCTGAAGAAATGGTAAGAAGAGCGCTAGAGAACTGTCAAGAAGGAGTTAAGGTTGGCGGACAGCTAGTCCAAGCAATACGTTTTGCCGATGATCATGCCATGGTAGCAAACTCTGAGAAAGGACTTCAAGAAATAATGAACCATTTGAATAGGGTAGTTGAGAGTGTTGGTATGAGAATCAATCTAAAGAAAACCAAGGTGATGAAGATCAGTAAAAGAGGCGAAGGTAATGTTAAAATTATAATGAATGGGGAACCTATCGAAGAAGTTAAAACCTTTAAGTATCTCGGGAGTATTATAACAAGCGATGCTTATTGCAGCAAAAAAATCACGAATAACTCTGTCAAAGGCTGTATTCAATTCGAGGCGAGAACTACTAACAAGAAAATTTAATCTGAACATTAAAAAGAGAATGATTACGACGTTGGTGTGGAGTGTCCTACTGTATGAATCAGAGTCGTGGGTGTTAAAGAAGGAAGATATCAAAAGGCTGGAAAGTGCAGAAATGTGGTTCTGGATGAGAATGCAGAAAATCAGTTGGGCAGAAAGAATGACAAATCAAGAAGTTTTACAACAAGTTGAGGAGAGCAGAATGCTTATAACAACTATACGAAATCGCCAAAGAAAAAGGATCGGACACGTTCTGAGACACCAGAGTATGTTAAGAGATATCATTGAAGGACGGCTGCCTGGAAAACGAGAGGGAGAGGAAGGAAAAGAATAACTTTATTAGACCAGTTTAAAAAGCAAGTTAATGGACAAATGGAAAATTATTCAGATATCAAGCGGAGAGCCGAGGATAGAGATGGATGGCGTGTATGGCGCTAAACCTGTTTGGGGACAGATTACTTACAAGACAAGGCGAATTATACATGCCCATACCTAGCCTTAAAAAATACAACTATTGTGGTATAGGAACAAGGCTTAAAGATAAAATATCGTCAAAGAATGCATCTTATCGCGAACCTAAAAGTAAACTTGATGCATTTTGCCTTCGTCATGATACTGATTTCAGTCATTCAAAGAATTTGCAAGATAAAGATAAGGCAAAAGATAGAACATTATAAAGACCATCTGAAATACCATTTAATGAAAGACCATGGGGGACTTGGAATTAAAAAAATCCCGAAAAAGCCGTCGATAGCGAGGAAAGAAAAAAAAACTGGCATGGAAAATTGCTGAGGAATTTCGTAAACCCGTGAAACGAACTTTTACTCAAGGGCCTATAATTGCTAATGCACTAGATGGGGTAGGTCAGCTGATCTTGTTGATATGCTTGAGTTTATTAAATGGAATAGCGGCTATAAATATCTTCTCATAGTAACTGAAGTATTCAGCAAATATGGATGGATTCTTGCGCTAAAATAAAAGAAAAAACCCCTCCCTGTCACCTGTTCAATTTCCTCATTACCGACTTTTGCATTGAGATCACCCGTCACGATGATGACATCTTTTGATTTTCATTGCCTTTTCGCCTCGTCTAGCTGCTCATAGAAAAGATAAATTTCTTCTTCGTTACTATCTGCTGTTGGTGCACACAGTTGGATTACACTAATGTCGAAGGGCTTACCTTTTTTCCCCTCATCATCATAACTCTGTCTGAAATAGCCCAATAGCCGAGTAAGCTTTTGCTGATCTTTTGGTCGACTATGACTCCCACCCCTATTTCATGTTTGCTTCCTCCTGAGTATACGACCTTGCTTCCATTCAGATCTAAACATCCCGAGCCTGGCCATTTTGTTTCACATATTCGCAACAAATTTATTTTCAAGCGATCCATATCTTGCTTCACATTTGCTATCCTGCCAGCTTGGAATAACATTCTCACACTCCACGTTCCTATTCGAAGGTTGTTATTGTTTCTGACAGTCTCTGGGTGACGGTCGGGCTCCACCTGTTGAACATGGAGGTCCCTACCGAGCGAGGTGTTAGTTGATCTAACCCCATTCACACTGTTGTCGTTAGACGTTTTCTTGTGCATTGGCATGACTTTCATGGCAAGATACGGTGGTGGTTTGCCATTGCCTTCCATCGGTGGATGGCCATGGTTTGTCCGACCATGCCCCGCGTTCTCCACGAAACAGTAGCTATTGGGTTTGTGGACCAAAATTTGTCTGGCCTCTCTCCTTTGACCTGTCCGGCTTGCAAAGCGCTACCAGGAGTGAAACTCCCGCCGGCATAGCTTTCAGGGTCATTGAGACTCAAGCTCTCTTACTACGTCAAGGTTTTGGTCCATAAGAGAGTTTGGAAGACTATAACATATTTATGATTAGTATTAGAGAAACAAGCTTGACAATGTATGTTTACTTTAATCCTTTGAATATGCGTTTCCTCGATTCCAATATTACCAGGTATTTGTTTTACATATCAATTTATTGCTTTTGTAAAATCCAAAGAGCTCCAATTACAAAGGGAATCGAAGTCATTTTACTGTACCACATTTTGCTGATTGTTTTTCGAGAGCTTTGTTTCTTGCAATCTTCGCTATCTCTTTTGTTGCGATTTCTTTCTGATGGTACAGCCAGAGCAATTAAGATGCATAACTAAATTGACTTAATTTTGATTACGATATCAGCCTATTTGATTTGATTTCTTTGCCTGTGTAAATAAGCATATCCAGAAATACTGTAACATCCTTCCGTTCAGCAAATTTGTTTGCCTAATCTTCATACCCTTGGCTGGTGACTGGTATTCGTCGTCGTGCTGGTATTCGTCGTCGTGGGACTCCTGTCAGGAAAATATCGCTTCTCGTCCTTTTGGCTAATATCAGGATATGTAGAGCTCTGGTCTGCTTAGTCGGGGGCTTTGGCTATAGGCCCAACCATGCAGGACAGGTGTGTTGAGATGCTTGAGCCTTGGCTAAAGGCTAATCCAAGAGTAAGGGCCTTCCCACGGAGGGTCCTGGAGGGGCGATCCCTATGTCTTGCATTTTATGATGGCTTGCGTGCTTTCTGTCCCACTTTTTCTTGATCTTTTGCTTCTCTTTGGGTCTTTCATAGATGGATATCTGTGAAGGACAAAAATAGGCGCACTGTTTACCAGTGGTTTAATCAATGAAAGACCAGTAGGACTTCTGTCTGTCTTGAGGGGTTGGAGTATCATGCTCTGACTTTTTCTGTAATTGCGTCTGGTGTGACTGCAAAGGCCGATTTGGGGATGACAGTCTCTTCCGCAATGGGAGCAGATGAAATTTGTCGCTTGTCTCTCTCCTAGACTTTGTGCTTCTCTCTTTTCTCCCTTTGCCTTAGACTGTTGAGCAAGTGTCTCTTCAAACTAAGAAAGACCTTTCTTCAAAGCCTGTCTTCGCTTTAACAGGATAGCAAAGAAGATTCCAAAAATGGTAGGCGCAAGAACACAGTCCTGTTTTACTCCCCCTTTAGTGTTGAAAGGGTTTGATATTGAGCTGTCAAAGACCACAGTGCCCTTCATGTCTTTGTGAAAGGATCTGACGATAGTTGTTGCGGTCACTCCTGTCACCTTTATTCTGGTACAGGGTAACGAAGTTCGCATTCCTTGTGTTCTGTGGTATTTTTCCTTTTCCAAGCAGAGAAAGAGGATCTCCTGCATCTAAGTGATGTTGGTCCTTTTGCAGCACTTGAAACCGACTACCACTTTTGCCAGGCGCTTTGTAAGAGGCAAGAAAACCCAGGGCTGTGCTGAGTTCTAGAAGGGTTGGTTTACTGTCAAGCTCCTCCATCATGGGCAGGCACACGATGTCTTTTAGTCCTTTTTTGGTTACAATATTTTCTCTGGAGTATGACTAAGAAAAATGCTGCACCAAGAGATTTATGAGCTGCTCCGGTTCCGGATGACCTCGCATGTAGCGGACTTTAGAGGAGCGACTTTTTTCTGTGTTGTTTTGTTGTACACTAGTGAATAATCACTGTCGCAGTCATCACCATGATAGCTGCCTGTGATCTTGGCGTTGTTGAATGAAGTCAATTTGGTTCCAGTGCGAGGATCTTGGTGTCTCCACCAGGCTCTGTGTTTGAGTTTTGTGTTGAGAAAAGTGTTGCTGATGTAGAGACTATGATGCCAGCATAGTTGAAGCACGCCTCGACCATTTTCATTTATCTTCCCAGTGCCGAACTGACCCAAACAAGTAGGCCATGAACTGTAATCCGTACCAACTTTGGCATTGAAGCCGTCAAGGAGAGATAGTGGTTCTCTCACAGGGACTTTCTTGATGATGGCAGCCAAGTCAACATAGCACTTGTCCTTATCTTCTTCGTAGGACATTCAGAGTTGGTACATAGGAACTGATAAAGGTAATGGATTCTGCTGAAGAGTGAAGCTGAAGGAATAGAATCCTTTCGCGTCCCTGCATAAGTGGGCTGAGGAAGCCTAAAAGAGTATTTCTGATCGTAATGCCGACACCATCTTCACTGGTCTCACCTGTTTACGTTGCACATCCATCTTATCATTCTCAAGTCATTCCACATCTTCAGCTTTCACTGGCCATGTTTCACTGCCCAAAATCATTGTGCTCCGTGTACATGCCAGGTAGACTCTACCTTTGGTAGGTAATGGCAGAGCTCTGCTGGTTAACAATGGCGTCAGCTCCCTGAACGTACTCCATCCACTGTTAACCCTTGCTGTTACACTTGCACCAGCAACTCCCTCAGCCCCAAGGGTCTCACCAAGGTAGCAAAACCTCTGGATAACTTCAATTTCCTCACCCTTTAAATGCACTTTCCGTAGGTCTAAGTCACAGGTTGCCTCTCCTTCTGTGCACCTCTTGCAGCTGAAATGATTACTTTCTGTCAGTTTGCCCTTTATTCCACTGCACCGTTTATGTACCCAACTCCCTTCCCACAGACTGAACAGGGAAACTTTACTTTCTCCAATGTCTTTCCTAAACTGCAACCACTGACCATCACTTTTGCCTTTGCTCACTGTCAAACCATGCTCACTCTCAAACCTTTACCTTCTAAACCCTTCTTCCAAGTCTCTAACTTAGCAAGTAGACCATCTAATCTCCCACTGGAAAGAACCAGGTCATCTGCATCTAGCAATTCCTCTGGGCAACCCTTTCGAAACTCTCTTGACAGTGCTTCCAAAATACAAATAAAAAGCAGTGGACTTATTACACATCCCTGATAAACTCCAACTACACACCAAAACCCTCAATATAGGAACTGTTGACCCTTACCCGACTTTTAGCATTTCTGTACATTGCCTGAACAACCTTGATCAGCCATTCACTTACTCCTAGTTTCCGTAAAGCCCACCAAACAACTTCTCTTGGTACTCTGTCAAAGGATTTTTCCAAATCCACAAAGGCAAAGTACAGCTTCTTGTTCTTCCCAAGGTACTTCTCTTGCATTTGTATAAGGATAAAAATGGCATCAATAGTTCCTCGTCCAGGCATAAAACCAAACTGCATGTCATCAATGTTTATTTCACTTCTAATTTGTTTTTCCATAACTCTTTCAACAACTTTCAGGACTTGGTCCATTAACTTTAATCCTCTGTAATTATCTCTTTCTAGAGCTTCTCCTTTTCCTTTGTAACAATTGATAATTGTACTTATTTCCCAGTCCTCAGGNTATAGGAACTGTTGACCCTTACCCGACTTTTAGCATTTCTGTACATTGCCTGAACAACCTTAATCAGCCATTCACTTACTCCTAGTTTCCGTAAAGCCCACCAAACAACTTCTCTTGGTACTCTGTCAAAGGATTTTTCCAAATCCACAAAGGCAAAGTACAGCTTCTTGTTCTTCCCAAGGTACTTCTCTTGCATTTGTATAAGGATAAAAATGGCATCAATAGTTCCTCGTCCAGGCATAAAACCAAACTGCATGTCATCAATGTTTATTTCACTTCTAATTTGTTTTTCCATAACTCTTTCAACAACTTTCAGGACTTGGTCCATTAACTTTAATCCTCTGTCATTATCTCTTTCTAGAGCTTCTCCTTTTCCTTTGTAACAATTGATAATTGTACTTATTTCCCAGTCCTCAGGAATGACACCATCTCTTATGATCTGATTTGTTAGATCAGTGATCATCTCCTCTTTCACCTGCAGCTTTGACCATCTCTGCCACAATTCCTGAAGGACCAGCTGCTTTGCCTTTCTTCATTTTCTTTACAGCTTCCCTCACCATTTCTTTCTCAATACAAATGGCTGGTCTAGATGCTGTTTCTACCTCTCCAAGATTTTCTCTGTCCCAAGAAAACTCTGTGTTCAACAATCTCTCATAATAACACTTCCAGGCATTCTTCTTTTCAAGTTCATTTGTTGCAAGTTCTCCATCATCATTCCTGATGTCTTTTATCTAAACACAGCTTTTAGCTGGATGTTGATACCAAAGTATAGACATCAAGGAACTCCCAGTCACCTCAGCTGCTTAGTTTTTTCCTGAGTATTCTTCCTGTACCAAGTAGGCTTGCTTGTTGCAAATTGTCCAATACTACAGTTGATATCGATACTCTTTAACCATTCTCCACACTTTGCATTAACAGTGTCTAACGCCCAATAATAATTGATATTATCTTACGCTTTTGCAATTCCGAATCTTCTTCAGTTTCCATTTCAAAGCTTGGCATCTCTCTAATTTGACTTCTTCAAATTCATTGATGTTCTTATCGAATGGACAAGACACTTCTATTAGGAGGCACTCGTTGTTTATCTTGTCATGTACGGTAATATCTAGCATATTGTGTTCTAGTTTTTTATCCCTTTGTATATTGAAGTACCCTTGCACTCCATCAAGCCCAGGAGCCTTCCAGTTTGGCATTTCCTAAGTTGTCTTACAAGCATTTCTGGGTAAATTGTCAACTCGTTTTGCCTCTCAACTCTATTTAACTCTTTTTTCAGATCATTCAGCCATTTTACATCCCTATTATGATCTACTTCCTTTTTTAAAATTCCTTTCTAAAACTCTCTACACTCTTCAGCTTCTGGTACACCTTCATTGCATCTTATCACACCGTCAGTTTTCTCATACAACCTCTTTGGGTTTGATTGAAATAATCTATTTTGAACAAATTGGTTATTCCTTTCGTTGTATCTTTTAATCTTTGCAGACACTGCAATAATTCGTTGTTTCAGTTCCTCTGCTACCACCGTAATGTCCCTTTTTCAGATGTTGTACGTCTTCTCCAGCCTAATTGCTTGTTGTTGATTTTTCTTGATCTGCCAGTCTTTGTTCTGTAGCCTCAAATACACCAACATTCAAGCATGTTTGTAGCATTCTGTTCCTGTACCCCCTTTTCGTTGGGTCGTTTTCTGCATATCCACAATATTGTGCTCAATTCCAGCTTTTAAATCCATTTCTAAAACCCTTTCTAACACTCTCAAGAGCTCCTATCAGGTGCCACTTGCATATTTTGCAAGTCCTAGAGTCTTCCCACTTCTCTTTTCAAATCTCGGCATTTGTCTACCTTTTCTTTTTCTTTCTGTTTTAGTCTTTCATTCTTTCAGGAATTTCATTGATAATGCATGTATTTCCTTTTTAACCAATTAATACAATGTTTGTTCTTCTTGCCTCAATTGCGCTATCACATGGTATATCACATGGTATATTGAGGTTCAACAAAAGTTCTGCGTTATTATTTTCAATTGCCCCTTCCAGGGAATGTTCATACTATTTCGCGTTGTGCTCTAAGCCGTTCTTGCTCCATGAGGCCCAGTAAATCCTTCTAGGAACTCCGTCGTGTCTTCTTTTATATTCTTTTTGCGCTAGCTTTTCACACTCGCTAATTAGGTGCTGGATACTCTCACCTCTTTTTCCACACATTCTACATATAGGACTGTCTACAGTTTTAACAATTTTATGTTTAATATAGTTTGTCCGAATTGGCTGTTCCTATGCGGCACATATCAGAGCCTCTGTTTCTATTTTCAAGTCACTTTTTGCTAGCCAATTCCATGTCTATTCTTTATCTACTATATTGACAGTTTCTCTAACAAACTGACCGTACATATTTTTTTATTTTTTTTCCCAGACATCGTTGCTTACACTCTTTCCACTTTTGTCTTTTAAACATTTTCCTCCCTAGGCTTCCTTCCGTTTGAATGGTCTCGGATACTTTCATACCGTTTATAAGCGTTTGTTCAGAATTCATAACGAGTTTTCCTAGACTATCCTCTTTTGCTCTTACTACTACTCCTATGCTATTCAAACCTCTGCCACCTTCCTGTCTTTTCATATAAAGTCTATCAGCATCACGTTTTGGGTGGAACCCACCATACATCCTCATTAATATTTTAGTTTTTCTGTCAATCCTTTGTAACTCACTGCCTCTCCAATCAATTACCCCCCACTATCTAAAAAATTTTTGGGGCTGGATATTGGCAACCTCCTCGTGGTCCAGCCTGCAAGTACCAATCTAACTTTGGGAAACTAATGCCAATACCTGAACAACAGAGACAAACTAGACAATCTAACGACATGTCAAAGATACATGAACCATCTGGTCCAGCTATCCTTCAATTAAATGTAGAAGGCCTTACACGACCAAAATGTGAAGTCATTCAAAAAATCGCCATGGACAATTCAATTTCCGTTATTCTACTGCAAGAAACACATGCCACCAATGACGACAAAATCAAGATATATGGCTTTTCTCTCATTGGTTCAATCAAACACTCTAAGCATGGTATTGCCACTCTTGTACGTAACGACCTTCCTTCTGTTGAAATTGGCCGCAGTAATGTTGATAGT